>CM053265.1:71585580-71797273 GCA_028583415.1 Protea cynaroides | reverse complement strand
TCATCGTTTTGCCCTTCTCTCCTCTCTTTCGTCTCTTCCTCATCGTTCTCCCTTTCCAACCAGATCCTGGAGCTTCTATTCACAGAGCACAGAAGGGTTAGTTCCGGCTTCTATTCCGTGCACTTTGGCTTCTATTCCACGAACTCCAGCAATCATATTCCTCTCATAAAGGGAGAAGAAGGTTTTGCAAACAGAAGAGTGGACAATGAATCCTGATATCAACTACCAATAGAGGGCAAAACACCTGTCAACCGGAGTGCGATAATGAGGAGCGCTTAGCTTCGCTTCTGAGGAACGAAAAATAAGAACTAGGCACGAGGGTCGAAGGGTTCCAGTAGAATCCTCTGAAGAGGCTCTGACTAAAAAAATCCTGTTTTTTTATGAACAACTAACAACTAAATCTTAACCTTCTGGAGCTGCCTTTTAAACCGGTGTAGAAAACCTATTTTCTGCGATTTCTAGAGGCGGAAAACGGTTTAAGATAGTGAAAGAGATTTGGGGTGGGAAGACAATTGGGGATTCCTGTGGTAATCCCTAGGATGGAGTGACTCTGTGAATTCGTTGAAAAAACTGCGGAAGAGTCTTCTGTTCGGAGACAAGTAATTTTGAGAAAGAAAACGTGTGACTCAGTAACTCAGAGGATCCATGAACTTCGGCTTCTATTCCTCTCAGTAGTGATACGGGAATTGAAGAAGATTTTGCAAACTATGGAACAGATAATAATGTTAATGTTATAGTTCCCCATACAACCTGAACCTGGAAACCCCACTACACTGTTAATAGTTGGAGCAGTTCCTTTCTGTATCTGAAGATTGAAATCATGCTCCAATTGATGGTGCTCGACTCGGCTTGAAATCGGAAAACCCTAACAAATAATAAATCTCTAGAAAAAGGAATATTTGAAGGGAGTTCGGATTCAATCTTTTGATTGCAGACACCAGCCAAACGAAGAGATGATGATGAGATTCGACTAACACATTCGGGGATTTCAATTTCTAAAAAACGAAGTCTCATATTTTATAGGAATTTAGAATCACTGCTGCTAACCGTTGACGAAGAAGCAGAAGACGAGAAGATTTAATCCAACAAACCCTTCGGCCAGATGTGTGATAGAATCACCGCTGCTGACCCTCAATGAAGAAGGAGATGATTTGGGGGGTAGGGTTAAAAGTTAGCGTAGGGTAAAAAAGATTTTTACCCAGTAAGGGTATTATTGTCTACCAAAAAAGGATTTGAGCGGACATTAGCATATAACGGAAATATCTAGACGGCTTGGGTCTCTATGTTAAACGTTTTAAAATTTTGGATAATAGTTGATGATGTCAGAAACCTGTGGGTGGTTGGTGATGTTTCTCAAACTATTTGGGTAGTACGTGATATTTTTCTTTTTGTTTTTATAGGTGTTTGGTATTATTTCTTGGTGTTGTTCATGAAAAGAAAAAAACAAAAATATCCTTAAGATTTTTTGTTAAAAAGAGTTTTTGTTTGTTTTTATGCAAAACTTTAATGAGCATGTGTTTTAAATGGGGTACAATGATAAAACCAATATTTTTTTTATATAACATTAGCTTTTCATCCAATCATCTTTCTTTCTTCCTCTTTGTTTCAAGGTTTCGATCACAATACAACGCTTTTTCTGGTCATCCAACCTTCAATTTGTTCCGTTGGATGTCAAGTATAAAAAAAATCAATAATGGTTTCCAAATTTCAAGTCGATCGGAGAAGTAAATCACTAGATATCAAGATTTGAAAAATTCTACAATTTGAAGAAATCTAATTCTTGTTCTTGATTTCAGCCACCGTAATTGTGCTTTTCTGGCCGTTCAACCTCTGATTAGATCCGTTGGATTTCAAGATCAGGAAAAAAGGTAAGGGTGTCTAAATTATAGATCGAACAGATCACAAAATATCAATACTTAAAAAAATTCTATAACTCGAAGAAATTTGTGATTCCCAGGTTCACACTGAGAGGGGGGTGAATCAGTGACCACTAAAAAATCTTCCCAACAATGTGATATCAGAACTGACTGATTAAACACTACTACCTTGAGCTGTCTGGTTCACATGTCTGTTCATTTACACATTTCGTGTAACACACCATGCCACACACCTACAGGTATTCATACCAGAAGCTTGGCCTACCAAGTGTGTACACCCAGACCTACAACACACGCACTTCACATACACAACAGAAATATGCACATCCACATGACACACTATGTAACGTGGTTCACCTATCACACACTGTGATGGCTACTCCACGGGGCAATACCCTAACCAGGGTTTCGTATTATACCCAATACGCTACTGTAATAGTGTTCTACTACTACAACAACTCGGTGCTATACCACCAATGTAATCCAAGCTGCAACTTGGAATTCTGGGCAACTACCCTCAATCCTGTCAAGCCCCAACTTGACAGGTTACAATGATATTAATATAGAATGTGTACAAACCCTTCCCAACATAATGTATCTCATAACATAAGGTTTGTGTGCATGATTACCTTCCCAGCGTGATCACAGCAAATGTGGTGCTCACAAATAGGCTTTCCAAGCTCTCCAATAGTGATGGGTAGGCTTCTTCAACAGAGTGGAACTTTGGCATTCTCCCAACGCTTCTCGCACAACATCATTCACATCCAACTGTTACTGCACACTCACACTTCCTTCCCAAACATTCAAATGACCATTTATATCAGATGGAAGAAAGTGGAGAGAGATTTTTTCTCAAAGAAAGCCCTAAATCCTCTCTTTTTCAAAATCCCGAAGCTTTTCTTCACACAAACCCCTGGTTTTTTGTTTCAGACTCATTCAGCTCGAAGAGAGAAGTCTGTGGGCTTTTGAATCGCCTCAATCGGATATCGGACGGCCAAGATATGACCATCTAAAGTCCAACCGATCAGATTATTCCAAATAGCATCTTCAGACTTGATTTGGTACGCCGTGACACACATTAGCGCCACCGCTTCTGTCGTACCGTACGATGTTGTCGAGCTCTGATTGGCGGATCATAGAATCTTGAAGATCTGCCGTTGGATCTCATTGAAAAGGCGGGATCAGACCCTGGCCATCAGATCGGTCAGATCCCGTTAGTGAAGAATCGGAGATCATACAGACCGCTAGATCTGGATCTTCCGGCTGCCATACGGTGAGCGCGTCACACGGAATCATAGATCCATCTCCACACGACGCGGACTACCATATTAAAATGCCTTCAACCAATCAAATGATTCGCGCAAGAATCTTGACGCGATCAAAGAGAAACACCATATCCCGCCTTAATTTGAGTCGTCGATCTTGGATCTAACGTGCGTGGCACTTCCTTGGCCGTAGATTTAGAATCCACTCCTTTTTAGATGGATAAAAATGCCCTCTTCAATTTAGGAAATGGCCTCTGTAACTGGTGAGTATCACCTACAGAGGGGCCATTCCAGTAAGGTGCTGAGGGAGGGACTTCATTGCGGCATTGCGTCGAACAGATGGTGCGCATGCCGAATGCCTTGCGAAGGCTTGCGGTCCGGGCACGATGCGATGGCCACACGCGCAAGCATCGAGCCATGAGGTGCTGTGATGGGCTGGCTGCTGCTGCCCTGCTGACTTGCGGCATGGCACGCAGCTGCCTGCTGTGCTGTGCTGCTGGGCAGGGCATGGCAGTGCTGTGCTGCTGTGCACGGAGCTGCCTGCTGGGCTAAGTTACTGGGTAGGGCATGGCCTGCTGGCCTGGTGCCGCGGGCTCACAACTTAGCTCAGTAAAGCACAAGACCATGCAACATACAAAATGCATGAGATAACATTACATTAGGATCAGGTATAACCTGCAAAGTGCTATGGTAAGGTTTGGCGACCATCGCACTTTCATGCATGAGAGTGTGAGCACACCCAACAGTTAAGCTTCGATCCACACTACTGTTGTTGCCCCATATCACTCACTCCTGTATAGAGATAGAGCTAGAGTCTGGCAGTCAGGCTACAATCCACACTACCACGTCCTCTCCCTGATACTCTACACCGTACCAATACCTATACCCCTATTGGCAAGGGCTTGCAAGTGGGTTCCGTTTCTAACTAGTCCTATATGTCATCATAGTATCTATGATCCTACCTCAACATAGCTCCCTACGACATAGAGATAGGGTTCGAGTGCCACAATCCTACATCCTCCCCCTGATTCCCTATTTGTACTAAGCTCGCTAAGGTAGACGGCGATACAAAAAGGTGTTAGTGTGAAGATATATCCAGGGCTCCACTCCCCTTCACATTCCACACACTAACGAAAACATTCACATGCCTAAACAACAACATTCCTAGCATTCGAATATACATGAACAGATAATAAAATTTAATAGCAAGATGACATGTGAAATGCACAAGCAACAAGCATACGGATTACAGAAGCAAAGGTTTATTGTCTATTATTAATTAATTAAGGTTTGGGGTCTTGTCCCTTACTTAACGCATGATTGTAAGTCTGCTCTACGTCATAGTCCACTCATGTTGTCCACAAGTCCTACACGACATTATTCATTAATTAGAATTAGGCTTCAAGGCTTAAGTTGGTCAGAACCAAGTCTGGCAACCAAGTTTAGCCAACAATCAAGCTCGAACAGATATACCGATCTGACTCAAAGTCCAGCCGGTATATGCCTATGGTATATACCACCTGGCCATACCGCAGGACTTTAGTCCAGCTGGTATGTGCTTGCAACATATACCGCCTAGGCATACCGTAGGACTTTAGTCCAGCCGGTATGTCTTGCGGTATAGCATACCGCAGGACATTTAGTCCCACCGATAAGCTCAGCAGTATGGGTCCAAGAGTTCATTCTCGGACCTCCCTCTCCCGTCGGTCCTCACTTTGGTTTCAGGGTTCCTCTTAAACCATTCTAGGATTAAGATACCTGTTAGGTCACTTAGGTTTAGATTATTCATCATTTAACAACGTCGAACAACACTCCCATCCTTCTCATAATGGATCTCAATGAGAACTAGGGTTTTACAATTCTAGGGTTTTGGATCAATACTCCATTTCACGATTTTGATCCGTAACTCAAACCTTCCTATAGAGGTAGAGCACTTACAGGTGTTCATTGAATGGCGGTGCTCTCCTCCCAATGGAAAATCCCTTCTCGAACAACCTCATTCCTGTCTGCTCCTTCTCAGATCTCTTTCCAGACAACTCCATGGTTTGAGATTCATTGGAAAGGATCTAAGGAGAGGGAAAGATGTATATATAGAGTGGGAGACCATTCTAGGAAGGTATCCTACGTCCAAAAGATTTCCTAGAATCAGATTCAGAGTGTGGGACCCACTGAAGTCTGTCATCACTCACGCAATCATATCGGTTGGACATACCGATCTGACTTAGAGTCCAGTCGGTATGTCATACCGGTATGCATAAACTGGTCTGAAAATGCCCGTTTCTTGTACCTAAATTTCGTGGTTCGTCACCCGACCTTGTTTTGTGGTCCGATTATGATTGGAAGACCTGTCACGATGCAAAACATAGGTTAGACCGGATTTTTAGAGTGCAGCTCTTACAAACTCTGTCTGTCTCCATCTCCATCGGTATATTCAAAGGCACATCTTCAAGATCAATTTCTGTCTCCCCCTGAAGATGGGACTGATAGTTCATCATGTCTTCATGGAAGAGAACATCGTTAGCGATAAAAGTTTGGCACACTCAGAGGATGGTAGCATTTATACCCTTTCTATGAAGTAGGATAACTAATGAAAATGCAACAAACCCCCCGAGGATCAAGTTTACCAAGAGAGTGATGGTTGCGAGCGTAACAGACACAACCAAATACCTTTGGGGGAAGTGCAAAGGAATGATCACCAATTAAGAGGTCCAATGGAGCCTTGTGGTTGAGTACACGTGATGGCAACCTGTTGATGAGGGAGGTTCCTGTAAGGACTGCATCACTCCAAAATTTTGCTGGAACATTACCTTCAAACATAAGAGCTCGAGCCGTTTCAAGGAGATATCGATTCTTTCTTTCGACAACCCCATTCTGAGCTAGGGTGTCAACGCAGCTCGTTTAATGAATGATCCCATGACCAGATACATACCGTTGAAAATGCCCATCAAGATACTCTCGCCCATTGTCACTAAGGAGTACTTTGATGTGAGTCAAACTGATTCTGTATCATTTTATGAAACTGTGAAAAACACTCAAAGACGTCACTCTTGTGATGCATAAGATAGACCCACGTAGTCCGAGTATGGCAATCAATAAATGTGACATACCATTTATGGCCTGAAATCGAGGTTGTCTTAGTAGGACCCAAACATCAGAGTGAATCACATCAAACATACTTTTGCTTCTATTAAATGTATGTAAATAAGTAGGAGCCTGCTTGGCCAGAATACAAGCTTCGCATAATAACTCATTTTTATCACATTGCTTGAAAAGATAATGAAACAAATGGGATAAAACACCACAAGAAGGGTGACCAAGACAGCGATGCCATTGCTGTAATGTACTCACAACCGAATAGAGGTGATGAGTAGTAGGCGCGGTTAAAGGAGGTGATATTGAAGGACCATCTGCAAGCAAGTAGAAACTACCATGCAATCTACCATGTCCAATCATCTTTCTGCTCTCCAGATCTTGAATTACACACGAGGAAGGGGAAAAAGTTACTTTATAGTTAAAGGCTACTAATAGAAAGTAAATTTGTAGAAAAAACTAGATACATGAAGGGCTGACTGTAAAGTAAGAGTAGGAGAGCAGTGAATGGAGCCCTTTCCAGATATAAGAGAAAGAGACCCATCTGCTACTCGGACTATATCCTTCCCAGAAGAGGGAGAGTACTGAAAGAACGAATGTCTTGAACCAGTCATGTAGTCGGTTGCTCTAGTGTCCATAACCCATGGGCTAGAGACAGAAGAGGCACACAAACCATCATGAGGAATACCTGATTGTACAAAATAAGAACTTGGAGTGGCAGGAGCTAATAGAGGAGCGATTTAGCCTATAGCTGATGGCTTTAGGAGATTCTTAAGAGCCTGAAGTTCTTCTGCTGATAATGTGGGTAAAGAGTGCCAGTAGGAACGCAAGCTTCTATCTGATTGGCTTGTGGTGCTCTGAAATTCTTTGTTCTCTGGAGTCCTTTTTCACACCTCTTGGCCTCAAAATCAGCTAGTTTACCATACAATTTCCAACAAGTTTTTTTAGTATGCTAGTTCTTCCCACAATGTTCACAACGTACTGGTTTAGAGAAGGTATGAACACTGAGCTAGATAGTCTGGAGAGCTGACCTCTCTGCTTGAAGAATAGAAAGAAGGTGACAGTGGCAGTGATCTGGTGGTCTTTAGGTGTAGGTGATAGTTTTAGGATATGTTTGGAGGGGTTACGACAAGGGTAGGGTTGGTTTCTAGGATCAGGTTAGAGGCTTTCTAGGTCTTGCAGTAGGTTCTAGAGAAGAAGAAAGAAAAGAAGGGAGAAGAGGAGAAAAGAGAAGATAACTAACTAACCTTGCTCTGATACCATGTTGAACAGAGAAATAGAAAAGAATGGAAGAGTTGAATCGTCCTCTTCCCTCAACCTTTATTTATAATGAAATATGAAAACGAGAATTACAAGAATAGCCCTTACCCTAATAACAGAAAATAGAATAAAAACAGAATACTAAAGATACCAGAATATCAAAAATACCCCTACGACATAGCATTAGCGCTATGTCGTTAACCATATCTAACCCGACAACACCACCAAACAAAACAAAATGAAAAGATAAAAGCTTAAGACCGAGGAGATTACCCAAGGACCTCAATTAAATTGAAAAATGCAAAATACAAAAAGGGTGTCTTAGTGCACGACGCTCTTGCTACTACAAGGGCTGGGGAAGGGTAGAATGCACGTAACCTTACCCCCACAACGTGGAGAGGTTGTTTCTGTGTCTCAAACCCATGACCCCCAGGTTGCAATATGAAAACCTTACTATCACACCAAGGCTCACCCTCTAAAAAATGCAAAATACAAGCACTTTATAAATCATGACTTATTTAGTGTAGCAGTTGATTTGTTTTTATAACAAATTAATGCTAAAGAAAATTTTCATACAAGTTGCCGAAACCATATGTACATTTTGTCTGTTGTGATGGAATACAAAATGATTGATCATCACAGAGATGTGTGTAACAAAAATATCAAAACCTTGTATTTCTAAACTACATGAAAAATAAAACAAGAGTATGTATTAAGTAATCTATACTCTATACTCTTGTCATTCATGGCCCATCTATAGATGTACTCTGGGTGAGAATCTCATTGATGCTCTGATATTGGCTGTATTGACTATTACTCTTGACAGCATTAAATCTTGCATCTACACTAGAGATACTCGTATTTGCAACAAACTCCCCAACATTAGCTCGGGCTTCAGGCATGCTCACCATAGTTGACACAAGGTCAAGATCATGAGCAGATTTGGAAGACCCAATCCATGGCTCATTGACAGATGTACTCTGGGAGAAATTCTCATTGATGCTTTGATATTGGCCAATTTGAAAAGGACTCCTGATAGCCTTAAATCTCATATCTTCATCAGATATACTAGTATCTGGAACAAACTCCCGAACCGCAGCTCGGCCTTCAAGCATGCTCAGAACAACTGACATGGTAGGTCTAAGAGTCGGAGATGCATTAGTGCATAGCAAAGCCACATTTAGAATCCCCAACACCTCTTCCTTGTCGAATTTCAAACCCAACTGTGGATCCACTAATTCCATTAAGTTTCCTCTTTTTTGCAGAATGAGGGCCTGAAAATTAATATAAGTGATAAGAGTTGTTGTATTGTATTTGAATACAATCACATTAAGTGATCTTCCACCAAAACATTAATTCCATTAAGTTTCCTCTTTCTTGCAGAACAAGGGCCTGAAAATTAATATAAATGATAAGAGTTGTTGTATTGTATTTGAATACAATCACATAAAGTGATCTTCCACTAAAACATACAAACATATCAAAAGTAAGATGGACACAACTGAAATATAGCAAGTTTAACAAAGTTACCTGGTCTAGAAGGGAAACATATTCCCCCTTTATCATGATACTTGTGTTGCTCTTTCCACTGACAATTTCCAAGGCAACAACCCCAAAACTATAAATGTCCACTTTATCAGTCAGATAACCTCTCATGGCGTACTCTGGTGCCATATATCCACTGTAAAGTAGAGATAATCACATATTTCCCCATACCAGATCAAATTTATGTATGAGAAATTAATCCAAAATCCAGCATGGTACTAATTCTCATAGAGTCCTTACAGTTTTCAGGATAATAAATCTACGCCGCTTTAAGCAAATATTTTAAAGAGTCCTTACAGTTTTCAGGATAGTAAATCTATGCCGCTTTAAGAAAATATTTTAAAGAACGATACATTAGATTTGGAAATCTAAAGATGTCAAAGATATTTTTATATGATTTTGTCTTTTTATTATAAAGGATTTCTGGGAGAAATTTAAAATGACTCACATAGTTCCAACAATTCGTGTGCTGATGTGAGTGTTCTCATCTTCATCAAGCTTAGCCAAGCCAAAGTCAGATATCTTGGGGTTAAGATTTTTATCAAGCAAAACATTAGTAGCTTTGATGTCTCTATGAACAATTTTCAATATAGATTCTTCATGGAGGTAAGCTAAACCTCTTGCAATCCCAATGCATATCTTGCGTCTTGTAGGCCAATCCAATTTCAATTGACATTCTTCTGGACCTTTACCTGAACAAATAAAAAAAAAATAGAGATGCTAGTACATTACAGGAAAATGGTTCCTACAAGCCCATGGGAGGAATACTTTCTACATGTCTACTTAAATATTACCACGTGGACAGATGATGTGGCTGTTTGGACATTGGATAGAGAGATCATGGTCTGGATTAACTGCATACCAAATTTCAAAGCCTAATTCAATCAAATACCGTCCTGAGCATAAATCTCCATGTATTCTAAAGCACACCTATGGTACTCCAACAACTACCATGCACTTTCCTATAACCTAAATTTTCAAAACTCTGTTTTCCCATGTGGCAAACTTCGATGGGCTGAAAATTGACATTGAGTACTGAGTAGGGGCCCTATAGTCTACCTATGCAGAACATTTGGTTCCCATGTGGTTTTCCATTGTGGCAGTTGTTGGCATTTAAAGTGAGCGCATAAGAAATGTTCCTACCATAGGCATGTAGGAACCGAGCTCCTATAAATTATATACAGAATACGGTTGTATGAACATTAAAAACAATTGTGGATGAGCAAATGATGCTGATCTTACCAAACAGAGCACGAGCAAGGGAATTATTTTCCATGTACTCATAAACTAGCAACAACTGATTTCCTTCAGTACAACATCCATAAAGCTTTACAAGATGAGGGTGTCGAAGAGAAGAAATAATGCCTATCTCATTCACAAACTCACGATTTCCTTGCTTTGACTTGGAAGAAAGTTGCTTAACTGCTATTATGGTGCCATCTTTTAATAGGCCCTGCATTTAGTGATAATATCAAAATTCTTTGAAATAAGCACGCATTTGGATGGACTGATAGATCAAGATAACTGGAACTTTTTTGGAATACCTTGTAAACAGGTCCAAAACCACCTTCTCCTATCTTGTTGGCAGGATCAAAGTTGTTTGTAGCAGCTTTAATTTGCCTTAAGGTTAAGGAACCAGTTTGTAGGTCTAGATCTCTCAGTTCTGTCCAAGGAGATAAGTTTGAAGTAAGTATGTCTTAATAAGTTGATCAATTGCTTCATGGCTATAACATGCATTCTACTAAATATTCAAATCAGGAGTAACAATCATGCAGGAAAAAATCATGTCAGTGAAGGAAATGTATGGCAAGAAGCCAAGAATACTGAAGAGAACATACTTATATGCATTTGCAGAAAAAAAAAAAATCATATCCATGTAGGTAGAACATTTTTTAGGAAGAATTACCCATCTTCCTAATTTTTAACACAAGGAAAGAAGTTTTCCACCCTTTCTTATCCCTAAATAATAATGATTCTAGTCCCCTTCGTCAAAGATATTATTTTTTTATAATTTATTATAAATTTAAGAAATTAATGCTAAAGCTTAAAAAGCTAAGAACTAAAAGACTGGAGGCATGAAATGATCGAACAAATATTTCGAACAGATAGTTGATGGTATTGAAACATTAATGTGAAGCTGAAAATTCATCCATGGCATCAGTTACTTTGTTAGTTGATGTTAATGAAATAAATGAATAGGAAATTGGAAAAGATAGTTAAGTTGGTAAGGACCAACACCTCAGAATTAAGAGGTGAAGTCAAGAGTTCAAATCTCCTTGGGGACTACCTATCCCAAACAAAAAAAAAAAAAAAAAAAGTGAAAAATAGGTATGCTTTTCTTCGTGTTTCCTTGTTCAAATGATTCTAGTCTCTCTTGTGTATGTGTTTGTGTGTTCCCACCTTGGTCCATTGTGTTTTTACGCCCCAGACAGCCTCTCCACCAAAAGATTCCGAGAACTACAAGAAAAAGGCCTACCACTAAGGCCACAATCCCAACGACAGCAGCTGTAGTAATCTTTCCACCTTCAGAGGGAGGAGGAAACTCTGCACGAAAATAAATAAAACAGCTAAGTTCATCAGGTGACACTATGTTGCATTAGACTCAAAACAATAGCACAGTAGAAAACCCCAATTTCTAAGGAATATAACTTGGAATAAAATTATCAAAATTAGATTAGCCAAAAACTAAGAAAGCATTTACGGATAACACTATCAAAATAAATTACTTTTTTAGTTTTTTGTTATCCACTTATTCCCCTTTTTCATTTTTTCTCTACATATAACAAAGACAAGTTTATTTGACCTACCTGACCTTTTCATATGGGCTACCAAACTAAGAAAAGAAGAAGGCGGGTGAAGAAAAGGATGAAGCTATCCAATTTTAATCAACAGTAGTGGATGTCTACCATAACATCACAAAATATATTACTCATCGCACATATAAAAAATATTCAACATTATACAAATAGGCTCCAAAGAAGAACAAAACCTTACCAGAATCCACGGTGATAGCCGATATGAGAGGACCATAGGTCCCTCTGGAAGGGATTGCTGTTGTCCCTTTCCCTGCCCAATAGAACCTGATTTCTAATGTCCCACTTGTTACACCAACTGAGGTAAAAAATTTTATGACTGCCTTCTCAGCTCCACCAGCTGCATTTACTATATTGAAATCCTTCAGTTCCAATTGTCCCTGCAATGAACTAATTATAACCAAACCTTTCTATAACCTACTGAAAGTAATTTATGCAATGTCATTGACTACCTGAATATAGACATCAAATATGCGCCTCCCTAGGCTGCTATAATTTTGATCATTTGTAAACATGATTTCTGCGAAATGGAGTTTCACAGTGTAGTTTCCATTCAGTAGACAGAACACATAGTAAGTGAGAGAGAGTGGAGAAAGGCGTGCCGTTGTGTACAATTGAGAGTTCTCATTGTCCACCAAGAGTTGGGATGAACTTGTACCAGCTATGTAGCTATCATTAGAGTCGTTATTGTCCATGAAATCACCTGTGCTGCTAAATCCCCAATTATAACTACTTCGGAAAAAACTTGAAGCACCAGCAGAATCCAGATCATCTTTATAAATGGTTTTGCCATTGATAGTCACTTCTTTTCCGCCACAATTTATATATGAATACCACTGCTCTGGAAATGCACAGAAGAGAAATCCTTGAGTTCAAATTGGACATACTCAAGTAGAAGGATAACAATAAAATCTTTACACTTTCAATTGGTCTCATGCCTCATATTGACATATTGAACTGGTGTAAGAATACATATTTCAATGTCAATGGCCAAAATATAACTATTTTTTAATAAGAAAAAAGAGGTCCTCATAACATTGATGAGGGTTAGTAAATTCAGTAGCCTTTGACTCATATCACATTTTAGCAGAGAGTGCAACTTGGGGAGACTTAATTAGGAAATTGATGAATTTTGATACCAAAATGAGCCCCAGCCTAGCTAAGCCTGACCTGATAACATACAAATTTGAGCCCAATTTTGACCTGAGTTGCACCCCCTGCTAAGGAATGGGTGGTACACTTTACGACCCATCCCATTGGTCACATTCAACCCTAAGTCAGCATCCTATGTGTAAGCACCCCATTTTTGCTATCCCCAGCATAAGTGAATCCATATGACAAGTTTTTGGTTTTTTAATTCAAGGGTTTGTGATTCTTTAATGAGCCCCACAGCAAGATCATGAACAATTGCCTACTTGGATGTATAGGTAGTGAAATTATCTTCAAATTGAGACTGGAATCATCCAATTCTGACATCAAACAAGGAAGGTATCACAGTTGTAGTCGGTTTGAAAGTGCAGGAACATTTATGTAATTATCGTAGGATGCATGCATAAATTATCGTTGAACTTCAAATCATCATATCTTGATCATCCGATATCTGAATCATATGATTCAAGTACCAATATTCATTATTTTCAATCCTTTTCAAAGTCGATGTGAAAAATCCCAGGTAGAGGTCACCGATGGGTCTCATGCAAGCTTTCATGCATAATTATCGATAAAACTTCAATTCTTCATATCTTTGCCGTTTTACGTCCGATTCAGATGATTCAAGGGCCATTATTCTTCATTTTTGGTGTTCTGCAAAGTGGATGTGAAAAATTCGGTGCAGAAATCTCCGAAGGGTCCCATGCAAAATTACATGTTGAAATGGGCGTTTAATCTTTGGAAATTTATATTTTGGTCACCCCACATCCAAATCAGTTGATATCAGTTTCAATATGTTTCATTTTTAGTGCCCTACAAAGTGGACGTAAAGGATTTCAGGCAGAGGTCTCCGAAGGATCTCATGCAGAGTGGTTAGCCGAATTATTGTAAATTGGCCTATTTAAACTTTAGAAATTCATAAGTTGGCAATTTTACTTCCAAATGAGGTGATTCAAGCTCCAATATTTCTCATTTATAGTGTTCTACAAAGTGAACGTAGAAAATTTTGGATAAAGACTATCGAAAAATTTCATGAGGAATGACGGCGGAAATGGCCTATGAAATAATAGAAAAGAAAGCCAATCTTGGCCCAAACCCAGTCAATCCAAGTCAGTGTTGGCCCAACCAAGGCAGCTCGGTCAAATTAGTCCAGTCAACCCATGTTAGTCTAATCCAATCAATCTAGTCCAATCCGTTCCGGTTTAAATTAGTGCATCCCGTGAGTGCGTGTGCATAGATGTTATATATAATTATAATTATATGTATATTATATATGTTATATAATTATATACTATATTATACAATCTATGTAAATTTTGGGAAGAATAGTAGAGATCGGCCACGGATTGACTTAGATTGAGAGAATAGGAAGGAAGATAAGGAAAGAAAGAAGAGAGATTGAGAGAAGATGGAAAGAAGAAGAGAAAAGGAAAGAGATTGAGAAAGACCGAATAAGGGAGAGAGAGAATCCGAACAAAGGGAAAAGGAGGACGGTAGAAAAGAAAAGGAAAAAAAAAAGAGGAGAAAAGGAGAGGAAGATAAGGAAAGAAAGAAGAGAGATTGAGAAAAGATGGAAAGAAGAAAAGAAAAGGAAGGTGAGAGAGACGTGGAGATTGAGAGAAGATGGAAAGAAGAAGAGAAAAGGAAAGAGATTGAGAGAGAATCCGAACAAAAAGAGAGGGAGGACAGTAGCAAGGAGAAAAAAAAACGAAAGAAAAAAAAAAGGAAAGAGATTGAGGGAGAATCCGAACAAAAAGAGAGGGAGGGCGGTAGCAAGAAGAGAAGAAAAAGAAAGAAAAGAAAAAAAGGAAAAAAGGAGAGAGAGCCGAGAGAAGAAGGAAAAAAGAAAAAAAAAAGGAGAAAGGAGAGGAAGCCGTGAGAGAAAGGAGAAAAGGAGAGAGAGGGAGAGAGAGGAAGGAAAGAAGGGAAAGAAAAAAAAAGAGAAAAAGGAAAAGAAGAAGAAGGCGGAGAGTTAGAGAAGAAAGGAGTAGAGAAGAGGAGAAAGAAGAAAATGAGGAGAATTCACCTTTAGAAATCTTGGTACGATCTCCAACAAATTCTACATCAAAGGTTTCGCTCCATTTGAGCACAAGGTTGGTACCCTAAAACAAATTTAGTGGTCTTTTAGAAGGTTTGAATGTTGATTTTGCTTGAAGAGACTCATTTTCATCAAATCTCGATCAGGAATGCTCTATTGCATGCATGTTGATGTTAGGATGCTCATGTCTAATATTTTTTATGTATGATAATTTGTTTAAATTGCTCGATGATGAAGATTTGAGTGCTATATGATGATTTTTGATGTTTTTGATAATTTCTACAAAGTGGATTTCTGATCTGAAAATTCCAGATTTAGAATCCAAATTTGGGACGTGCATCTCATGTGGTTTTGTTTAGATTTTGAAGCCCAAACTTTTTATGGGATTCTCTCTGATATGTCAGAAGACTCCCCTAGAAATTTCGTTCCATTTGGAATTGGGAAAGCTCATCAAAAAAATTCTCCATTGGCGCTGCTGCCCTACTCGGGTATAGTGCAAACCCCTATCAGAAAGTCTCTAGAAAAGGGGTCTTATGGCCATAATCAGAAAACAACTTCCTATATAATTTTTAGATATGGAAGTCTTCTAAAATATGGCACTAGTTTCGGATTTTTTCAATTTTTCATTGAATTGATATGATTTTTGAAGTGCATAGTGCTCTGTTTTTAAATCAATTAGGATATACTGATTGGCATGACTGAAAAGTATTTTTTTCACAATGAGAATGTTCTGTATGCACTTGTTTTCTTGATGAAATTTTAGATCTGTCAATTATCTACATGGGCATATGTTTTTATTTAATTTTCATTAAGTATTTGATTTTATACAGAATTTATGGTGCAACTGGTCAAAAATATGGAATAGACTTAACTAGTGCACATATCCGTACTTGTGGCATTTATTTGACCTGATTTCGTCCCCTGTTGAGATTAGATGCTTTGAGACAAAAGTTAGCTTTCTAAATCTTCTTTCTAAGGGTATGTTTTGAGGTTAATTCTGATATATTTAGGTCTCCATATGCCCATTATGGTACAGGGTGACAGAATCTGTCTCCATGTATGTGCACTGAATTGTGCAATATTTTTTACCCATATGTGCTCTCTGTTGGGATTCGATCCCTTCAGATGAAATGTAGTATATCAAGCCAACTTTCTGTGAAAAAAAATAAGGCTTAATTTAAGTTACAGAATACCTACTTATGGTCATTTTGGTATAATATAACAGAATTTAAAATCAGTTCCTAGTTTGTGCAATACTTGACACTTTGTGTAGCAATTTTGACCATTTTTGAGTCATTGTTTATTTCGAATGTCTTCAGAAAAAGTTACAGTATTTTCAAAGAACTTCTTGAGCATATGTTTTGATAATTTTGGATTTTCAGAAAGGTTTCATCGATGTCTCATTCACTGTAATATGCAATTGGTTGCTTGAGTGATTTGGTGAATTCTACCATGTTTGATTGCACACTTGCTACATTTAGAGTATCCACATGCCATATTTGGATAAATTGCCACATTTAGAGTGCTCACATGCTTTGTTTGGATTGCTCACATACCATGTTTGCCATATCCATGTGTTGCTGTATTTGGTAGAATAAATAGATTTTTTTTGTCATATTTAGCAATATCTTGATAATTACCATATTTAGACATGCCATCTTCAGACTTGCCATGCGTAGAATATAGCATAGTAAGTTTTACCATGTTTAAATCGATTTTTATGGTATCATATGTCATGTTAGGGAGATTTTCATAATCTTGCTATATATTGTGTTAGTTACCATAAACATCATACATGTCATGCTTAGATAGAATATTCTATTTTTGGCAATAACTTTATTTTTTACAACACCTAGTTGAACTGCCATATATGCACACTTCTAGAAGACAATCTAGGCGTGGGGACGTGCATTTAGGCACCCACATTCTTGAAAAGGATATAATGGAAAATAATAAAAGTCTTAATAAAGAAAGAGAATGTCTTGCCAAACCTTTCAAAATTAAAGCTTAGGATGAAAGGGTAGTTCAGGATGATCTCTGCCCCTCAGCATATTTTAACCTAGAATAGGTTGCTCCTTAGACCTAGAATAGGTTCTAAATCCTAAACTTAGAATAGGTTCTAAATCCTTAACCTAGAACAGATTATCCCATCATTTTCGAACTACGCAGATTCTGATTTCTAGGGCAAACCCTAGGATACGTAGGCCATTTGGGAAAATCTCAAAATCGGATCCACACCTTAGTCCACTCGGACTATCCATAGATCCACTAGGATATCCATCCACTTTTCAACCCATAATGGGTTATCCACATTCCAACCCAGAAAGGGATATCCACATTCCAACCCAAAATGGGTTATCCACATTTCAACCAAGAAAGGGTTATCCATATTTCGATACAAATAGGGTTATCCACATTCAGACCCAGAAAGGGTTATCCAGATTTCAATCAATCCAAATTCGGATTCATGGTCCACTTGGACTATCCACTCACCTACTAGGAATACCTAGTTCAACCCGCATGGGATACCCATTCTTAGATCCACTAGGACTATCTATCAGTCCGCATGGACTATCCAAATCCTAACCCATAGGGTTCCTCATCCTTTCAAGCATAAACTTCAACTTGAACAATGAACTTAATCATGCACAAGCATAAATCACAGTCATAAACTTTAATCACACCTGAACTACGATGGTGAACCTGATTTTCGAAAGAAGTCCGAGATACGTAGACAATCTGGTGGATCCAAATTTGGTTCAATGATATCAAACCACTTGGTTTGGTTCGGTTTAATAGATAGAGTCTAGCATAGGAAAGGTATAGGAGACCGATTTCGATCGGGTGATTTGGGTGCTTAACCCCTTCCCATAATCGTAACCTGACGCTTACCCAATTTCTGATGGACCAAAAAAATCCAATCTAAGGATCATGAGTCAATTGAAATCTTACCTTGGGGTGAGATTATACATTTCTGAGGTCTTCGACCCTAATCTAGGTGGCGACTCCTAAATCCATCCATCTTTGTCCTCATACTATGGGTTAAGAGTATGTCCAAATTCAAATAAATTTACAAAAATGGCACCAACTTCCATGGTAACATACAAGAACTTAGTGGTAGTTTTTGTAGATTTGTATAATTTTGAACAATTTTTAGAGTTTAGACACCCATTAATTACATATTTGTATTAGGTTAAAACTTGACCAATGAGATGACTGGGGGATTCTTGAGAACTGTTACAGCCTCTTATCCAAAAAACTTGAGTTGTTAAGGACACACAATAATGTCTATCAACAACCCTCCGCACATCCAAGCCCAAACACACGCAGCTTTGCATGTGACACCAACACGTGGAACCTAAGGTACAGGGTGCAGGGGCACAACATCACTCCCCTACACTTACCAGGAATCGAACACCCAACTTCTTGGCTCTGATACTATGTTGAAACCATTTATCCCAAAAACTTGAGCTGTTAAGAAGGACACACAATAATTTATCAACAAGAACAAAGTACTGCTCATGGACCATTCCCACCATTTGGCAACTTCTGAACATTGCAAAATTCACCAACCATTGAAAACATTATAATTAACAAAAAGAAAAAGATTGTGCAAACATAATCAGAAGTTTGTTTATATAGATTAGGTAGTCTTTCATTTTCAATAGTATCATACACAAGGGGGGAGAGAGAGAGAGAGAGAGAGAGAGAGAGGAACCTTGCTATACAAAAGAGAAGATAAAATTTCAACAGTGCTGTGACAAGTCAGGTTTTGTGGTAGTTATGCCTTGAGAGTTTGATGCAACACAGGAGCCACAAGATTTGGATAGGAATCTCTAGAGGATTTTATTTTAATTGGGATATATTTTATTTCGGAAGGTTTAGTTAGATTATTTAAGATTTTTAATATTATATTTGACTTAGTCTTTTATTTAGTAGTCTTTTATTTAGTTATGACTTTTATTGTAATTAGAAGAGGCAAACCCCTTAGGCGTGGACCCATTCCATACTCCTTGTGCCTAATTAGTTTATTTACCACACTCCTTGTACCTAATTAGTTTATTTACCACACTCTTTGTACCTAATTAGTTTATTTATTTTATTTCTCCTTTTTGAGTTGGTATTTGATTAGGATTGTAATGCCTAAAAAATAGCTGACTTTTCTAATTGGTTGTTTTTGGAGTTAGTTTGTGATTAAGACTGTAAGCCTATATATTAGGCTATTTTTCTAATTGGAATTAGAATGATGGATTGATTAAAGAAAGAGAAAGAGAGAGAAAGAGAGAGAGAGAGAGAGAGAGAGAGAGAGAGAGAGAGAGTGGAGAGAGAGAGAGAGAGAGAGAGAGAGAGAGAAAGAGAGAGAGAGAGAGAGAGAAAGAGAGAGAGAGAGAGAGAGCCAGACAAAATTATCTCAAATCTGATCTTCTTCAAGGTTGATTTCAGGTTTGAGAAATCTCTTTAAGAAACCCATATACACTAGGATATTGCTGGATCTTCAGATCAGACTATAAGATATGAACGATATCTTGAGGGGTTGATGTCTTCCATAATATTGATTCTTGACTTGAGTTTGTTTTTCTGGTGTTCCTTTCTCCTACATTCTGAATTCCTTGTTGGACTTGCGATTTTACATAACTACTCGTAGGAATTGTGTTTTGGTTATGATTGCAGACACTAAGTCTTCTACATTCTATCAATGTCCAAATCACAACCATTAAGTTGAATGGTGCTTCAACTTATTTACTCATGGCGCAGGAAATCAAAGTTTATAGGAATGCCAAAAAAAAAATTAGGTTATTTGACCTCGTCCCCACCTTCTCCGACTGATGCAAAGTATAAGGAATGGATGTGCGAGAATGATACATTGCTTGTATGGTTATGGAAGAGCATGGAACCATCCATGACTACTGAAGTCATGTTTCACACCACTGCTAAGGATGTGTGGGATAACTTACGGGAGAGTTAATAGCATGACAAGAACTTGTCGTGCGTTTATGACTTGTATTTCTTTTAACCAAAATGGTTAAATAGTATCAGCTGGCCAAAATTCACAGCCGGAAAATGCATCATTTCGGTCAAATTTCGTCCATTTCGGTCAAATGCCTTCACTTTTGTCTAGAACGCATGTGAAACAAACAAATGTGTTGATCCATAGAAAGCTGATTGCATATAATAAGTGTACCTGATACTACTATAGGCAATGCTCCATCATCCAGTTCCACTGGGCTAGAGATCCTCCATGTTCTTTTGGCTCCATTCCTCCAGGTTGATCCTGGTTCTTTTGTTTAGGTCACTCAGGCCAATCCCAGATCACATGCCCTTCCTTATCACACTTGTGGCAAACCACCTTCCCTTTCTTTGGGCATGGGCAGGTATTTGAATAATGCCCACGCTCTCCACAATTGAAGCCGTCACTACTCCCATCCAACACTCCCCAACATGTACCTTCTTACATGTAAGGCAGGTCCTTGGTACCTTTTTGTCAAGAACAATATCCCGCCCTGTTGGAACCTTGGCCAAGTATTGAGCAGTCATGAACAGTACAAAATATGTTGTCCTTGTTGGCAACCTTGGCCAAGTGATATGGAGGAGAGAGATTGTCTGCAAGCAGTGTAGACAGTTAACAATCAGAGTGGTCAATCAGTCGGCTTCAAATGTGGTTGAAGACCAGAAAGAAGGTAGAGAAAGAAGAGAGAGAAAGAGGAGAGAGAAATAAGAGAGAGAAGGGAGGAGAGAGAGTGGTGGGGACCAGGTGGGTCCCACCTGAGGTGGTCAGCCACCTAGGCAGCTCTACCAGCCAGGCTATGCAGTAGCACAGCCCAGCATGCCATGCGCACACCCAACAGAGCCAACCGCGCGCACAGCAGCACAACACAGGTTGCCGACAGCAGGACCGCGGAGCAGCAGCAACAACAGCTAGCTCTCGCAAGCCCGCAAGGCTCGCAAGGCATAGCCAAGTGCGCGCCTCGCAAGCCTTCTCAAGGCTTGAACCGCATGCGCGTCAGGTGCTCGACTTTTTGTCGCAGAGAAGCCCCCCCCCGACAACACCCTACTGGATTTTTGTCTCTGTAGGTGATACTGCCCAGTTACAGACGCCATTTTTTACTTTGTCAAGGGTACTTTGGTCCAACAAAAAGGCGTGGATTCGAAATGGTTGGCCCAGATCAAGCTGCAACGGTTAAATGCAAATCCAGCGATCCAAAATGAGGCGGGATCCAGTGTATCTTGCGAACACGTCAAGATTCTCCCGCAGGAGATTCTATTAGCCAGAAGCAATTTAATAAGGTGGTCTGCGTCACATGAAGATGGACCTGTGATTCAGTGTTGCGGTGTATTGTAGGACGGCATTAAAGATCTGCATCGAACAGCTTACATTAACGTCGATCTTCTCAGACTTGATTTGAAAAGATCTGATGGCCTTCGACATTTACCGCGTTTATCTGTTAGATCCAATGGCCGCTGTTCAATATACTCTGATCCGCCAATCAGAACTCGACAGCGGATCTAACGTGTCAGAGGCGGCGGTGCTAGTGTACATCGCAGGCGCATGAAATGGCTAAGGAAGATTCTATTTGGAATGTTCTCATTAACTGGACTTTGGATGGCCACATCTCACCCATCCAATGTCCAATTTGGATGATTCAAATTGTCCTGAACTCCTCTCTTCGAGTAGAGTTCTCCTGCAACAAGAAAAATAAATTTTGGTGAGAGTGGCTCTGGTTTAGTGAAGAAAGAAGGTTCTTGAGCTTATTTAAAGTGAAAGTTCCATCTCCACTAACCTCTCTCTGACATCAATGGTCATCTGAAGCTTTGAAGAGTTAGTGTGAGCATGTTGTGAGAGTTTGATGTGGTTGGAGTTGCGCGAGAAGCGTTGGGAGAGTGCCAAACTCTCATTTTGTTGAAGAAGCTCACCCACTATCATTGGAGAGCTTGGAAAGCCCATTTGGTGAGCATCACTCACGTTGTGATCACGCTGGGAAGGTAATTACGCACACAAACCTTATTTTGTGATATTTGCAATGTTTGGGAAGGTTGCAATGTCTGGGAAGGATTTGTAATCAATCCATTTATTATTCTCTGTAACCTGTCAAGTAGGGGCTTGACAGGATTGGGGTTGTTGCCTGGATCCAATGTTGTTGCTTGGACTGTATCTGTGTGGTAGCACTTGAGTTGTTGTAGCAGCCAAATCAGTTTGAGTAGCGTATTGGGTATAATAGGAAACCCTGGTTAGGGTATTACCCCATGGAGTAGCCATCACAGTGTGTGATAGGTGAACCATGTTACATACTGTGTCGTGGATGTGATTGTGTATGTTGTGCATTTGAAGTGCGTGGGTTGTAAGTCTGGGTGTACACACTTGGTAAGCCAAGCCTCTAGTATGGATACCTGTAGGTGTATGGCATGGTGCGTTACACGAAATGTGTCAACAGGGCAAATGTGTGAATGAATACCTTAGTCATCTCAAGGCAGCTTATTGTTAGCAGTCAGCTCTTAGCAGCAGTGTGTGCTTTAGGTTTGGGTAAACTTCACAGTATTGGAAAGATTTTTAGTGGTCACTGATTCACCCCCCCTTCTCAGTGTCAACCTGGGAATCACAAGCCCCTTCTTTGCAGCTCTACCACGAAAGTCATTAGGTTTAAACCTATTTTTCTAGTCACTGATCTCGCTATGGCTTGATCCCTTGAAATCACTCTCCATGATTAAGGACCTCTCAAAACTTCAGCATATGTCTCTAGTTGGAGTGTGGCCACCCTTGATCTGATTTCAAACTTCAACCCTTGTTCAAATGTCTAGCCTTCTTATCTCCATCTATCGTGGAGCATATCGGGCTTCAAACTTTCTTTCATAGTCGCCCACCGAAATGGACCCTTGCTGTAGCCTAAAAAACTCCAACTTCTTTTCCCGCCAAAGTAGAGTTGGGAAGTACTTCTAATTTAACATTTCCCGAAACCTTCACTAAGTCGTCGGCTGAGCCTCACCCTCAAGTATCGGTTGTGTAGTTTCCCACAAATGGTTTGCATCGTCTTGTAGCATAAAGGGAGCACACATCACCTTCGTATCATCAATGAATCTTAACACACTAATGATTTTCTCCATCTCTCTTAACCATGACTCAGCAACTAGTGGATCAGTAGTGCCCTTTGAAGGTGGAGGGAAAAACTTCTTGAAGCTGTCCATCGCCTTCATTGGGTCCCACTCCTCTTCTCCTACGGCATCGTACCGCTGTATTGGCGGCACCAACTACTCAACATCATTTGCTCCTCTCCTCTAATAACAGGCTATTTCCTATTAATAGAATAACTCGTTGAGAATCTAATAGATAAAAGAGAGAAAATAGTTCACAAAAAATCACCTTAAGTGTTGGTACATTATTCCTAATTTAGTATGTTATGTCAATGTCACTATGCCACCAGACTCTAGCCTATAAAATCTGCCCTCTGATCCCATTCTGTCACAACCCAAACTCGTACAAGGTAATAGTACAGCCCTCATGGGCGCTGGTCTAACAACCAACCAAATGAATTAAAACTTAAACTTTATTACTATAAAATAATCCAATTCAAGCCAATAAATAAAGTAACAAGACTATTAAACTCTACCGGTAGCAATCTATGTAGCAATCTATTGTATAGCCCCATGAAGTAATAGAAAAATGTTTTTACACTTAATTCAAAATCCTATTACAACCATTCTAATAAAATATAAACTTGCAACTAAAGTCAAGGAAAAGGCTCGCGCAACCTCTACTCTTCCACTTGTTCCTCTTCGACCTCTTCGTCATCTGAGATATCATTTTAAGGGGGTAGTGAGCTCACTAGCCGAGTAAGTGAGCTCTACGAATTCTGGACAACAGAGCCCCTTTGGATATATTGCTTGGTGATACCTTATTTATGCTACCACCTAAGGTCTTTGGTTGTGTTTGTTATTCCCGCAACCATCGATCCCCTGACAAGCTTGATCCCAGAGGGTTGCGCAATATATATTCTTGGTTATTCAGCAACAAAGAAAGGGTACAAGTGTTACCACCCCCCCACCCGACGGATTTTTGTTACTCAAGATGTTCTTTTCCATGAGCATCTCATGTATTACCAGCCACATCTTCAGGGGGAGAAGGATGCAGTTGAAGATGTGCCTCTTTGCGGTTCTAGAAGAAGCAGAAAAAAATCCAAGAAATAATAAATAAAAAAAATAACTACAAATTCTAGGGCATTACTCTCTTAATCATGTACAAATGTTGTATCTAATGTACTCTTGACTGTGTAACAAACTTAAAATTCAACTACCACCATTTAGTGAGTGTATGAGTTAGTTACATAAGCATTCTTAGTAGTGATTAGAAAAAAAATTCATATTATTTTTTTTTTACCTTCATTTCCTTATGTTCATTTTACTTTCAACCAGATAAAGTGTAAATGAAAACTATACTAAGACCAGCTAAACAAGTTTTTGAACAAAAAATAAGACCATGCTAATATACCATATTCTTATACCAATTTCAAAAACAAAATACTTACTTTGTAAGCAGTTAAAACTCTTTGAGCAGGGAAAGACTCCACTAGAAGGTCAACATTAAGTCAGAAATGAGATCATACCTTTCTATTTTGTATTTTTTGTAATTGTGTTAGCAAACAAATGAATTAAAAATGTAAATTATGTAATGCCTCTTATGCAAATTCACCAAAAGAAATCAAGAACTTACGAGTTTTTTCTCAATGAAGAGCTTCCAAACAAGTTCCTAGAGGGGTGGAGGGGAAGTGAACATAAGAGAGGGAAACAAAAAATGATCCAAAATAGTAGAAACTACCACAAAGATGGATACTACCAAAGAAGCTGAAACTACTAGTATTCGAATGAAGGGTAAAATTAAAACAGATCAATGCATACTTACACATTCTTCAGTTGACAAGTAGCCTCTCCTGAACTTCGCAATGTAAAGTTGTTGTAGGAAAGATCACTATACATCAATGTTGCCAAGTAAAAAAATCATATTTGAAAAATTATAAACAAAAAAAATGGAAATCAAATAACATACTAATTACAATTTTCAAGCCTCTACAACAGGGATCAAAAAATAATACTAATAAGTAATAACTATTTTGGAAGTTTTTTTTTCTCTGTTTTTTTTTTCGGAGAGACATCAAAATCAAAGGAGTGAGAACATACATGCTTCGGTGTGTCTTTAGCATCCAATAAGGAACAGAACCATTTAACAAATTTCCAGTTAGATACCTAATCACAAGACCATGTAAATGATATTTTGTGACTGCAATTTTCTGAATTAACTAGCATGGTAACTTGCCACAAATACTCATTACAGCATTATTACAGCAGAAATCAGTTACACGTATTTAAGGCTTGAATGTTCCTTAAAGGTGCTTGGAATTTCTCCAGAAAGCTTATTAAAGCTGAGGTCTCTGCACAAAAAAAAAAGAAACAAAAATAAGGTTCTGGTTTGAAGAAAATCTCCTTACGAGAATTTTGTTTTCTGATTTCTTTAATCAACACTTACATTTATATCAATAACAAAAAAGAACATGAGTTTCAGCAATTCAACATGGCATGTGGCCATGTGCAATGTTTACAATAAAAATATAAAGAAACAAACTCTTTGTACAGCCAACAAGCATCATATCAAACTGTGTTATTACCGATTGAAGACACAGAGAGACCACTTGGTCATCAATTCTAGGATTCTCTCTTTAGTATCTTCATTTATTGGCTTCATGCCTCCATCCAGCTATGGACACTCATCAACTATTGCGTTGTAAATGTTTGCTTAACATGTTGTCATTCAGAATTATGCATTATTATTGTAATATGGGTTCATATTGAACCAGTTGGTGTCCATGAGTATAATTGTCTAGGATTGTTCTTTATTTCTTTTATTCCCTTGTACTCTTTGTCTATATAATAAAACTGACCTCTGTCTCTTAGGATAAGTCATATCATTATTCTGAAATTTAACATGGTATTAAAGCGAGGATCCACCTCGATTTTTAAACCCTAACACCATAGTTGTCAAGGCATCGCCTAGGCATCGGCGACTAGGTATCCGGGTGGTTTTCTGAAGCCTGGGCATTAGAGCATCTTGTGTGTGAGAAAGGAGGTCACCTAGGGTGCGTTGGATGCCCAGAATGTCTGGGCAGCCACCTTGTTTTCAAAGTTTCTTTTTTTTTGTTCTCATATTTTCCCTTGATGTCTGATTTTTCTCACAAGATTAATTAAGCAAGACAGGAACAACATTAATTAGGCAATACTTATTTATGACTAATATCATTTAAGTAAATAAATTCATTTACTTAAGATATTATTCATAAATAAGCAAATACCCCCCCCCCCAATTTGAATCCAATAAATAGTCTAAAACTTAAATTCCAGAAGGATAAAAAATCAACCCTTCAGTTCAAAAACAAAAACCGTATTTTTGGGTACGGAAGCGATTTTCAATTTTCAAATGCTAAGCTTTTTCCAAATATAAAAATTTCATAAATCTTATTATAGTAAAGCATCACTAAAAACCAAGAGCGCGCCAAAATAATCTCTTGCTTTGATGCCCAAAAAATAATTTACATTCAGACGACTTTAATATTATTCGCATACTCCGAACAAGGTTTGATCAGAGTGTAACTCCTTCATTATAACTCAGATTCAAGCAATCTTGGATTTGTTGGAAAGCTGATTATGCTAACTTTGCAACGAATTCAAATTGCTTGAATCCGAACTATATTAAAAAGTTACGCTTCTGTCAAATTTGTTAGAAGTACGCAAATATTAGTCATAAATACGTGTCTCCTACTTAACTCATTATCTGTTGCTTTGTTAGTTTTCTCATATTAATTAAGTTATGTCTTAAATGTTGATTATTTATGTAGAATGCTGCATATATATAAACATTAATATAACATTAATATTTTAAGAATAACAAAAAAAATACTTTGGGAACGCCTTGGTCGCCTAGGTAATGCCTTGGTCGCCTAGGTACCCAGGATGGCCCCCAACACCTTGGATCGCCTTGTTGCCTTGACAACTATGCATAGCACCGCCAATGCATTTAGTTAGCACCATAGCCGAAAACCACTCTTGCTACCGCCTCTCTCAAACTTCCTACCGCAACCGCCTCCTTTCTAGCGGTGACACTCTCTCTTAGCACCGCCTCCCTATTGCCCCTCGGTGGCCATGGTTTCCACCATGGGTTATTAATTTTTCACATCTTGTGTCTTGCGATCTCGAATAATTCTTGCAGATGTTTGATTTTTCCCTGCCCTACCACCAAGATCGATTGGTTTGTGCAAATGTTTGATTAGCCTGGTTCAGCTATTGCTTATTTAGATTACTCTTTTTTCTTTGGCTATCTAATCCTTAACCACGTCTGACGTGATGACTACATCGGCTATTCCCAAGGACTCTAGCGGTCGAAGCTTCTCTAGCTTTCCTATGTTCCTTAATTGTTCCATTAAATTAGAAGGGTAACTATTTGATATGGTCTCGTTCCTACTTCCTTTCTATAGTTTCTCGTGGTTTCTCAGGCTACCATACCAGGGTTGCTAAGAAGCCTACCACTGATGGCGTGGATCAGAGTTAATGGAGTTCTGATAACTATCAGGTAATGTCATACCTCATCAGCTCTATGGATCCAAATATTTCTCTAGGATATTTATTGCTTGATTCAGCTGCCAGCATTTGGAAGGCTGCAAAAGGTACATACTCACAGGGTGGGAATGATGCTGTAAACGAACTTCAAAAGAAGATTCAAGATACTAAGCCAAAGGAGTTATCATTGTCTCAACATTATTCTAAGTAGAGAGTTATGTGGCAAGAGTTGGACTATTATAAAGCCTTCTCTGCCTCTTGTCCCACTGATGCAATAAAATTTTCCAGCTGGAGGACAAGTTTCGTGTCTGTGTTTTTTGGATGGCCTCAATCTGGAGTTTAATCAGATACGTGTCCATGTTTTGAGTCATGATCCTTTCCCTTCTTTGGAGCAAGAGTACGCTATGGTCCAATTTGAGGACAGCACGTGGACTGCGATGTCGCAACCTACTCTGCTAGATCGATGTGCTTTATTTACTAGTTTCGGCTCCTCGGGATATGGTGGCTTTTCCCGTCCTAGTACTCTCCCTAGTTCGGATAAAGAACCAATCAAGTGTGTGTTTTTTGGTAAGGAATGTCACATTATGGAATATTGTTGAAAGCTCCATGGTCGTCCTACTAATGGCAAGGGACGTGGTCGAGACCGTGGTATTGGTTCCGCTCAGGCTCATCAAAGAAACTAGCAATATTGCTCCTCTTGGAACAACTTCTCTTCCTCATGATGATTTGATGACTTAGTTTCGTCAACATCTACATCTGCCACCGCTTCTCTGCCATGATCCCCTGCTTCCAACTTTACCAATTCAGGTATTCCTATTGGTGGTCATTGTGCTTCAACTACAACCAACTCTTGGATCATTGACTCAGGGGCCATCGATCATATGATTGATTTTTCCCATTCATTTGTTTTAGTATTTTTCAGGTTCTGGTAAAGGTAAAGTTCGGGTTACTGATGATTCTAGGAAGGGTTTCATCAAATGCTCTCCATCCATTTTATTTGTCATCTGTCTTACATATTCCAAAATTTTCTATCAATCTTCTCTCAATTAGTATCATACTTGGGATTTGAATTGCAAAGTCACATTCTTTTCCCAATCATTGTGTGTTCTAGGACTTGGTGATGGAGCGAATGATTGGCAATGGTAAGGTGGTAGATGGCTTGTACGTTCTTGAGTCGTCGTCCTCAGCGTTTTCGACCTTAACAATACACACTTCTTCCTTCTTTACAGTTACACTGGCAACTTTATGTATATGGCATCACCATTTGGGCCATCCACTTGTTAGGACTTTAGTCAAACATTTTCATCTGTTTCTTGAGCTATGTAATTCAGAAGAGTTTTTTTCTTCTTTTTTTCCTTTTTTTTTTCTTCCTTTTTTATTTTTTATTTTTTTATTTTTTTTATGCTTGTATTTCTGAAAAGCAAACTGGTTCTATTTATCATATTCTAATAAATGTAGAGTAACTCCTTTTCATTTAATACATTATGATGTTTAGGGTCTGTAACAATTTCCACAAAAGATGATCAGCAAGCTCACAAACTAGAAAATAAAGAGAGAAGAAGATTGAAGAGAGAAGAAGAAAAGGAGAGAGAGATGTCGGCTACAGTAGTGTGTTATGGCCGAAATCAGATGGATAGCTCTTCTCTCAATAGCAAATATTTATATGACTGAATTACAAGGAAGTCTCCATAAAAGAGAGGAGACAAAAAGAGAAATACAATAAAGATAAAATAGGAAACAAATCAGACCATAAGAAAGGAAACAAGACAAAAGACTAAAAAACACTAGAGACTACTGTCGTTGGCGGTAACTACCGCCAGTAGTGTTGGCAAGGGCTTGTTTGGCCCAGTCTACTTCGCAACACCCTCCCTCAAGCTGGAGTGTACAAATCACTCAATCTATGCTTGTAACAGTTTAATCGATATGATAGTCCAAACAAGGGCTTTGTAAAAATGTCGGCAAGCTGATTTGAAGAAGATACAAAGGGGTGACAACTAGTTTCTTCATAACCGCATCTCAAATAAAATGGCAATCGACCTCTATATGTTTGGTATGTTCGTAGAACACTAGATTGCTAGCAATATAGATAGCAGCCCGATTGTCACACATTAAAGACATAGGGCGAGAAGAAGAAAATCCAAGTTCTTACAGAAGATTTCACAACCATAACAATTTAGCAGTAGTTTATGTCATAGCACGATATTCAGCTTCAGCACTAGACTTTGATATAGTAGTTTGCCTCTTACTTCGCCAAGTAACATGATTACCCCCAACAAAGGTATAGTATCTAGTAATGGAACGCCTATCACCATCAGCTCCTACCCAATCAGCATCAGAAAACCCAATAATATCATGATGACAATGTCGATGGTAAATCAAACCAGTACCAAAGAACTTCTTGAGATACCGCAAAATATGACAGATAGCTTCCCAATGAACAACCCTAGGAACTTGCATAAATTGACTAACCACTCCAACAGCAAAGGAAAGGTCAGGTTGAGTTACAGTAAGATAGATCAGTTTTCTAACCAAGCGTTTATATTTATGGATATCATTATATTCAGGACTATCACATGTTTCAAGCTTCTAATGTGGGTCCATTGGTGTATCAGCTGGTTTGGCTCCAAGAAGTCCTGTTTCAGAAAGCAGATCAAGTACATACTTTCTCTGAGAAAGACTAATACTTTTGCTACTTCGAACCACTTCAATCCTCAAAAAATAGTGAAGTAGTCCTAGGTCTTTCATCTGAAACTGTGTGTTCAAATAGGTCTTGATCTCAGTAATACCAAACTTGTCATTCCCAATAATAATAATATCATCAACATACACAGCAATAATAGTGACAGTAAAGGAATGACGTCGCACAAAGATAGAGTGATTAGAGTAACAGGCAGTAAAACCAAAATTTGTAATAACATTACTGAATTTATCAAACCAAGTACGAGGAGACGGTTTAAGGCCATAGATAACCTTAAGTAGTTTGTACACTTTCGTGGAGTTCCCTCCCTGAGCAACATACCCTGGCGGTTGGTCTATATAAACTTTATCGTGAAGATTTCCATATAAGAATGCATTCTTGACATCCATCTAATAAAGAGGCCAGTCAAAATTCACAACCAAAGAGATAATAACACGAACAGAATTGAGACGAGCAACAGGAGAGAACGTCTCAAAAAATCAACCCCATAGGTCTGAGTAAACCCTTTGGCAACAAGTCTAGCCTTCAGTCTATCAACAGTGCTATCAAAGTTATGATTAACTGTATATACCCACTGCAATGAACAACCGAGTGACCCTGAGGGAGATCAACAAGGGTCTAAGTTTGGCGTGCCATCAGAGCATCCATCTCAACGTCCATTGTTGCTTTCCACCCTAGATGGGACAAGGCTTGGGAAAGAGAAGTAAGAACAAAGGTAGTAGAGAGGGAATAAACCAAATTTTGGTGACAATGAGGAAGGTGAGCTGTAGAAACAAAATGCTCAATAGGAAAAGTAACTAAAGAACGCTAAGTACAAGTACGAGTACCTTTACGTAACGAGATCAGAAGAGACCTTAGGATCAGGAGGATTAGTAGTAGTTGACGAAGTAGCTGGTGCAACAGTAGTTGGAGCCACTGGATGACATCGTGTATAAACCTGCAAGGGAGGTGGAGGGTCAGATGGTAAGATGTGATCAGATGGTGGTTCAAGATCATCAGGTGGGATGGTAGGGCTTGGTGGTTCAGAATCATTAGGTAAGAGAGGGAGAGTGGAAGGACTCGGCACCGTAACAGGATAGTATGGTCGGTCTTCAAAGAAAGTAACATCAGGACTGACATAGTGATGTTTAGCAGTAGGATCAAAGCATCTGTACCCTTTTTGAGTACAGGAATAACCAAGAAAAATACACTTAAAAGAGCAAGAAGTAAGTTTTCCCAATTTAGGATGCATAATATGGATAAAACAGGTACTACAAAAAACCCTAGGGTAGACATAAAACAAAGAAGTATCCGGATAAAGAAGACGGAAGGGAATTTTATTGTATAAAACAAAAGAGGGCATCTGATTAATAAGATAACAAGCAGTCAAAATGGCATCACACCAATAAAATTTAGTCACATTCACATGAAACATCAGAGATCAGGCAATATCTAAAAGATGTCGATTTTTACGTTCAGCAACCCCATTTTGTTGAGGGGTATAGGCAGAACTAGTATAGTGTATTATGCCATGTCCAATACAAAAATCAGAAACAGTCATTTGAACATATTCAAGAGCATTGTCTGTACATAAGACCTTAATGGAAACCCCAAACTGATTTAAATTTTTTTATAAAACCCTTAAAAAATAGTAAGAAACTCATAACGATCTTTAATTAAATAAGACCAGGTCATCCTGGAAAAATCATCCACAAAGGTTATAAAATAAGAAAGCCCTAGCCTATTGGGGATACGACAAGGACCCCAAATATCAGAATGGACTAAAGAGAAAGGGGTAGAACGCTTAGGTGTAGTACTAGTAGGAAAGGAAGAACGATAATGTTTTCCTAATTCACAAGCCTCACATGGTAGAGTAGAGAGAGACTTGCAACTAGGGATAAGAGCTTTCATATTAGGCAGAGACAAATGACCAAGCCGGTTGTGCCATTGAAGAGGTTTAGTAATGGAGGCAGTTGCAACAGTAGGAATGTGACCAGTGTGCTCCAAGTAGTACAGACCATCATGCTCACGTCCGCTACCAATCATCTCCTGGTCCAGAAATCCTGAAAAGTACAATGAGAAGGGAAAAAGGTAGTAACACAATTCAGAGATTTAGATAGTTGACTAATAGATAACAAATTAAGAGGTAAATTAAGGACATACAAAATAGAGGGTAAAGCCATAGAAGGAGCAAGGGAAATATTACCATGCCGAGTGGCTGTAGTAGAGGAGCCATCAACAAAGTAAATAGTAACAAGCTTGTTGGTGGTATTAAGAGAGGTAAAGATAGAGGACTCACTAGTCATATGACAGGTGGCACCAGAATCAATGATCCAAGGATGAGGAGAGGCATGAGAAAGTAGAGCAGATGTACCTGTATGGGCCAGGATAGCAGCAGAAGTGGAACTACTAGTATCTAGTTGTTGAATCCTACGAAGAAGAGCTTCATATTGGGCAGAGGATGGATTAGATGGTTGAATAGGCGCAGGCTTTTCTTCATGGGGAGATAGAATAAGAGGTGTACATGGATGTCCTTCATAATTTTTAAGGATCTCAAACCTCTGGTAAGGTGTGCAAATTGAAATGAGCCTTGTATGGTCTGAAACAATCTCCTCGAGCTTGGTTACGTTTCATTAAGCCATGATATTTGTGGATTACAAACAGAGTAATGTAGATCACACTCTGTTCATCAAGAAGGCCAATGAGTTAACTACTGTTCTCATTGTGTGCGTTGATGATGTCGTGGTTATAGGAAGTGATGTGGCTGAAATCAGTCGATTAAAAACCTTTTCGGTACTGAGTTTGAAATTAAAGACCTTGAGCCGTTATGATATTTTCTTGGGATTGAGGTATCATCTCTCAATGGAATAATACACTTGAGTTATTATCTAACACTGGGATGCTTGGATGCAAGCTGGTTGACACTCCTCTTAAGGCCAATTCCCATTTCTAAAAGGATGATGAACCTATTGATAAATGAGGTTATCAGAGGTTAGTGGCATTTAATTTATCTTTCTCATACTATACCAGATATTGCCTTTATTGTTAGCATGGTTAATCAATACATGCATGACCCTTACTCTAAACACTTAGACATCATGTATCGGATCCTGCATTATTTGAATTATGCTCCTGGTCGAGGTGTCCTTTTTTCTCCTCATGAGTATATGCGTATCGAGGCCTACATAGATGCTGATTAGGTTGGTTCTTCTGATGATTAACGTTCTACTTCTGGCTATTGTACTATGGTGGGTGGAAATCTGGTTACCTAACAAAACAAAAAACAAGCCATGGTTGCTCGATCCAGTGTAGAGACTAAATTTAGAGCTATGGCTCATGGCATTTGTGAGCTTCTTTGGCTCAAAACTCTCCTTCAAGGCTTATATATTCCTATTAAACTCCCTATGCAACTCTTTTGTGATAGCAAATCCGTCATTAGCGTTACTCATAATCCGGTTCAACATGATAGAACAAAAGCATGTAGAGATCAATCATCACTGCATCAAGGAGTAATTATAACAAGGTCTCATTTGTACTTCATTTGTTCCATCTGAAGACCTATGAGCGGATGCTTTTACCAAGGGACTTCCTGGAACGATTTTTCATCCTATTATGTCCAAGTTGGGCATTGTCAATATCCATGCTCTAACTTGAGTGAGAGTATTATAATATGGGTTCATATTAGACCAGTTCGTGACCAAGAGTACAATATTCTAGGGTTGTTCTTTAATTCTTTTATTCCTTTGTACTCTTTTGTCTATATAAAAAACCTGATCTCTATCTCGCAGGACAAGTCATATCATTTTCTGAAATTCAACAATTATTTATTGAAAATTGCTCAATGTGTGAGCCAAAGAATTTTCATTTCGTTCTTTGAGAATCTCTTCATTGTTCGATGCAATATGTAACCATTGCAAGTCTCAAATCCTGCAGTAATCTATCATTGAAGTTCTCCTGAATTTCCTCACATTAAAATTGCTTTTATCAAGTCCAGAGAGAATGTTACAGAAAAGATAAATAAATTATATATGATAGTTAATAACACTAAAAGTGCTCATTCTCCATCACTTTATGTTCTTCTACACCTACTCCCTGGATCTTTTTCATTTACTATGAGTGGATATAGATGTTTGCAGTGATGATCTCCAAAAAATGTTGTAGGAACTTCTCTTTTTTACTTTATATGCCACTCAAAATCTCAATCCCTTTATCCTCTTGGAAGATAATGGCTCCATTATAGATATTGTCGATGAGGCACATAATCTATCCCTTTATTTTCATTTTCCAATTCCACAATGAAAAGAGAAGTTTCATCCTCCAGGTTTGAAGAGCATTGAATTAGCACTGTCTTTGACTCTTAGTTCCACAACAGGAACTCTTACTAATCCCTTCTCTGTCTTTAAAATATTTGTCTCGTGCCATTAAAGTTCCTTATTCATGTCAAATTTATTATATTTATTTATGTGACAAAAAAAGCTTTAACTACGCCAGCTGATCCTTCTCTTTGTTACTCAGGATCAAAGGAGTCAGATGATGACCAATGGAGTTGTCAAACAGGCCAAATATATGCCCTCAAAATTCCAGTCTACTCTAAATGGAACTTTAATCCTGTACGTAAGGGTTTTTTTTTTTTTTTTTTTTTTTTGGTAACAGCACTGATTAGGACAACCTCATTCATCCATAGCGTGCACTGCAGTTTGACATCCTACTGAAGGATTTACATCGTCTCCTCCCAGTGGTTCTAAGAGGACAGTGGCAACCTATCCCGGATGGTTGCCACATGGCTCTCGGTGAATCCGAGACCCACATCCGAGCTGACACTCTTTGTCGGCTTAGCTTGTTGGCTGGGTGTTGGCTCGGACGTAAGTCTCGGATTCACCGAGAGCCACGTGGAAACCATCCGAGATAGGTTGCCACTGTCTTCCCAGACCACTGGGAGGTGAGGATGCGGATCCCCTATGGAACTCTTTTTCTTTTTTTTGGATAATTAACTCTTTTATTGTTTCTATTTGATGGGGATGTTCGTACTGGAAAGCAAAAAAAGAAGACAAATGGTATTTGGTATATCTGAATTAAGTTCACAAAACAACAATTCATTTGAAGTATTAATAATTTTATTGGCTCCACTGCTTAATCAACATAGTATACTGTCTAATGATTTTTGTTATGCTATTGCTATCTCCAGAAATAGAAAATTGGCCAAAAACTTTAAATTGTTATAATCAATATTCAGCAGGATGAACTTATCATAATATCCTCTCATATGCAAAACACTGTAAATCCATGACAAAGATAAAGGGTAGAGTGTGAGAAAGAACCAAGAGAAGAAACGTAGACAAAGAATTTTGACAAAAAATTAGGGAGAAAGCAGTTCGGACAAACAAAGAGATAGATAGAAAGATAGATAGACTGTAAGAGAGAGAGAGAGAGAGAGGGACTTACATGGTTTTTAAACTTTTCATTTCACCGAGATAATCAGGTAGTGGCCCAATAATATTGCAACTCCTTAATATTCTATAAGAAGGAATCAAACTTTTGTCACTTACAACAGTACAAAATAACAGAAAGACACAAACTTGCATTAATCTTGAGAGATATAAACATTCAACTCACAGAGTCTTCATGCTTGTCATGTTACTTAATGGTGGGAACTCCATTTTTGTTCCATTTATGTCACTGATCCGCCTGTGCCCGAAAAAATAATAAAATCACCCATGCTACTACCCAAAGTTGCTTCAGTGAAGAACAAAAGGAATACCACAGTAAAGAAACCAAAAAAAAAAAAAAAGAAAAGAGGAGGCTTCACTTACATGTCAGTTAACTTTACCAAAAGGGAAATTTCTAAGGGAATTGGCCCTTCCAAACCGCTGGCCTGTATGGCTCTGCCATTGACAAAATTAAGGCAAAGAGAACGAAGTGAAAATTTTGGTTTCTGCATTTCGAAGGCTCTGGGCGAGGAAAAAATGCATAGGAAAAATTCTTACAATCTTTTAAGTTTTGTCCAGTTCTTTATAAAACTCGGTAACGTTCCAGTAAAGTTGTTATCGCTTATCCGACTGCATGTACCGAAGAGGAAAGAAGTTTAAAAAACGGAAATAACAATTAGAAACTGTAAAGCTGAAACGAAAAAAAGAAAAGAAAAATGCAGGATACTTTGATAGAAGTAGAAACTTACAAATCCTTCAAGTTGGTTAGCTTTGCAAGTTCCTTTGGCAACGGCCCAGTGAAATTATTGGAGGAAATCAGACTAATAACCAAAGTAATCCCAACAACAAAAACAATCAGATATTCCATAATAAATTTAATTTCTTCATAAGATATGCAAATCGGAGAAATTTCCAGAACTGAAAATCAAAGAGGAACGTTCAAGTGCATACATGCTCTCTATGTCGAGCAAACTGCCGAGTTCTGGAGGAAGAGGTCCAGAGAGCTGGTTGGCCTCGAGGGTCCTGAAAATTCTAACTACTGTAAGCGGAAACTTATAAAATTAATCACTTGTTGAACTACGTAGAAAGGAAAGAGTGTTGAAAATCAGAACTTACAGGTTTCTGAGAGTGGTGATGTTCCCAAATTCTTTTGGGATTTGACCCGACAACCGGTTTCCCAATAAAGCGCTGGAAGGACATCTCTCCGTCAATATCAGTTTTCAGGGAACAAAAGATTTTGATTTGTCTAATATGAAGCCAAAAGGAAGGAAGGGAGCTCACATGTTCACCAATGGCAAGGAAACCCATTCTGCAGGGATTGTGCCGTTAATGTAGTTGCGACTAAGATCACTGTGAAGACAAAGAGAGAGAGAATATGGTTTTGCAATCCATATGTGCCCGAACCAGAAAAATGTTCTTCCGATTACCCAAAAACAAAAAAGAGAAAGATTCTTACATTTCCTGGAGGTAGGTTAGCTTCCCCAAATTTCTGGAGAGTACGCCTGGTAGACCCTGAGATTTTAGAACTCTGCAATCAATAGCAACGGTCGTTAGGGGCTGCCCGGTAAAATCACACCAAAAATTTGATCCGTTTTATATATATATATATATATATATATATATATATTTATTTATTTATTTATTTATTTTTAAGAGATAAAATATAGTAGAAATTCCTTATTTGTTAAAAAAAAATTACATATAAGATTTTTGTTTTGACTTAAATTTTTACATGAAAATTAGGGAAAAAGAAATCTGTCTCTTTTTTACTTCTTCGAAACAAAAATTAAAAAAAAAATAATAATAATATATAAAATATTATACACAAAGTTTTTATGTAATTTTACAAGGCCTGATTGCCTGAATAATGAATCTCCCGATAATGTAGTGTTCCTGAATGAATGAATGCTTTAAATACACTTGCATCAATTAAAAAAAATAGTTTCATACACAGTGGGACCCAGACTTGGATACCCTTGCCACTTGGCAAATCAGCCACATATGGCGCACCATGTGGTCCATGTCCATGTGGGATTGCAATCTTGGATGGGCTCCTGCTGGCGTAAACCCAACTATGCTTGATTTGAGCAAGCCACTTTTTGGCTTTGGGCTGTAAATTGCATTGACCAATGGACAGATTTTGGCAGTTTGGCTTCGGACCTTGTTTTGAGGGAAAAAAAATCATTTCCAATCTGTCCGGTCATTCAGTTGCAATCGAACAGACTGGAATCATAAGATACACCCCCTAATATATTGGTAGACGTGTCTTTTGATTCCAACCCATCCATTCACAGTTGGACGAACTGAACGAACGAACTGAAGACGATCCAAGTCCTGTTTTGAGACCCCTCTTAATCACTGGCCCTGATAGTACTTACTTAGCATTGGGTTCAGGAGTGGTTTTGCTAGGGTGGACCCGTATTTATGTTAAAAGTTGGCTTTGGACCTCAATTCATTCTTAAAGCGTGTCCACATCTCCATGCTGGCAACCGTGAAGCATCATACCCTAGAATAACAATTTAATCATCGTCACATCATTATATGGTTTACCAAAAATTTAAAAAAAATCATTATATGGTGATTGTTGAGGGGGCAAACAGATGGATCATAAGCCCATTAATCCAATAAGACGTCCGGGATGAGTGTATTATAAATTAGAAAAAATTTCATCTATACCCCATCAAGGATTGCTAACATTATCTATACCTATAAGATTGCAAAAACATCACCTAGGTCCACTTAACTGACGGAAATCACTAAAATTGTTGAAATACAGTTTTACCCCTCATATTATAAATTAAAAAACTAAAAAATTATGTTAATTTACTAATTTGACCTTCAAGTTCTGTCTCATCTCTCTCACCTTCATCTCCCTCCTCCTCTTCCTCTCCTTCTCCTCTGCAAGATCCCATCACCAGTACTGCAAACCCACTCCAACATTTGCTTCCGCTCCTCCCGAAATTATCCACCAAGCATGCAAGGCAACTCGGTTTCCCTACTCATGCGAGGGCTCATTAACTCAGTCCTCCAATCTCAGCCAAATTTCAAAACCCATCGAGATCATCCAAGCAGCCATGTTCATTTTTGCCCATCTTTGTTGAACAATGAGTGCGAATTAGATAGAAAGACAGCACTATTGAAGGAAGATGGAGAGGAAGGAAAAAACGAAGAATCGGATTTGCTTAGGATTTCATCAAGAGTGCAATGAGGCATGCCATGAAGGTCATCGTCGCTACCATTCTACAGAAGGGAATCGAGATCCAGCAGCTCCGTCAACGTACAATTTGATGTTTTAATTGTGATGAAGGCTTCAAGTGAGGGTTTCCTGTGCATGTAGATGGATGCAGGGAATGATCTGTAGGCAACAGCAAGAGTTCAGGAATTTACAAAGGAGACTAGTCTGGGAGTGTCTGTGGATAGGGTTGCTGAAAACCCTAGAAGGTTTCAGGGATTTACAAAGGAGGCTAAGCTGGAAGTGTCTGTGAATAGTTGACGGGGACCAAAAGGAATGCCTTGGTTAACGACACTAATATTTCGTTTTGGTGAAGGAAGTAGATGACCAACAACGAATTGAATCAGGTTCCGACGAGGCGATGTGTTGCGTTTGAACTTTAAAGCATGGTTTCTGAGATCAGCAAAAGAGGAGATTGAAGAAGATGATCGATACGACGGTTCCCCAAAAATTCGATCTCAAGTTTCATGGCCTTTCGAAAAAGCTTAGAAACGAGAAGAGATGCGGAAGCTATAAAAGGGTTTGAGTAAGTGATCTGCAAAATCCAGAGCAGTAAACGAAGAAGGTAAGAAGAAGAGGAAAGAAGAAGAGACAGAAAGAAAAAGGGTAAAATTATCTTTTACCTTTACTTTAAGGGCAATATCGTCCATGAAATAGTTCAATGCAGCTGACATCAGCATCTAACGGGAATTTTCTGACGGAGTGAACTTCTTTGATTAGCACAGCAAAATTTTTGGGACCAATGTGATGTTTTTGCAATCTTGTAGGTGTAGATGATGTTAGTAATCTTTGATGGGGTGTAGATGAAATTTTTTCTATAAATTATTATGCGTTGGATTTATTTGATTTGAAAATTAGATTAAATTGGAATCATTGGGAACCTTAGAATCATTATGTTATAAAGTAGGAATGCTCAATCGTAGAAATCCTTTACGAAGGATGGAGTTCGTCTCCAGTCATCTAGTCATTCAAATATCCATTGCATGGGTTGGACTGCAGTGACGCACGTGTTGCAAACAACAACGACTGGAACGACTGGAAGACAAGCCTCGTCCCTTTGGATCCAAATAGTCTCCTCCCAAGGGTTTGGGAGGAGAGTCAGCTCCCTTCAATCGATGCTCGACATGTGGGTGTCGGCTAGATCTGAGTCATCCATCTGAGCCGATGCATAAGCCAATACCCCATATCGGCTCACCTTATAGGCTCAGATGGAGGGCTCGGATCCAACCAACACCCACGTATCAGGCATCGACTGGTGGGAGTCGACTCTCCTCCCAAACCCTTGGGAGGAGAGGATTTGAATCTGGTCCGTTTGGTTTTGTTTGGTTGCAAGGAGGCATTCAAGGAAAAGGAAATAAAATTTTTATACTTTAAATGAAAACTTTTGTAATGATTATAGCACATGCTATCATATTACTATCTAATTAATTCCAAATGATTCTACTTTTAGTTATTAATTTTCACTTCACTTTGCATCCAAATCCCTCCTATTTGAAAAGGAAAAAATATTTTACATTTTATAAGTATCATTACTAAATATGTTAAGAAAAATAAAATAAATATTACATATTATACGATAATATTGAGTTATCACTACAAAGGTTTCCATTTAAAATATAAAAGTTTCACTTTCTTTCTCTTCAATTTCTTTTACAACCAAACAAAACCTTTATAAATAATATGATATAACATGGTTGATTAGAGACAATGATGTCCTCCTCTACTCCATTTCATGGTGAAGGGAGGAAATCCTGGTTCTTAAAAAAAATAATTTATTACTGCCATAAGGATTTGTTACACTTTTAAACCTCACTAAACTGATTGTTCTCTGATCATTAGATTGAGATGATATTATTTAGATTAATCCTATGTAAAATTTCAAAGCTCAATTCAATTAAATATTTCATTTGTATGTATATACATCCGAGTGTATTCCATGTTTGTGTATTAATACTCTAAACATGACCCAACATTAATTGTTGATCTTGACCTGATTTGGACTCAATTGATTTGTATAGAATTTCTTGGACTCAATTGATTACCAACCAATTGAGACCCAACTCGATTTCCTTGACTTTGAACAGATTGATGAGTACTAGTCCCCCCTACGGGACCTCACCTTTCTAGATGTAAAACTCATTAAATATGTCCAACCCAAAAAACTAAAAATAAAAATAATAAAAAAATAAAAAAAATCTCATTAAATATGAATGATGATTTGAAAAAAAGAAAGGGAGAGAAGAGATGGAAAGACTCACATACTGACAACGTGACAAAAAGTGGATTCAGGAAGGGAGCAATTGCAGGTGACAGCGTTTTCGGCTCCTTTGACTTGCTTAGGTGTCACCCATCCAGATTCGCCACTGCATGGATCCACACTGAAGTTCCAATCATTCTTCCCCAATGATTCTGCTATTCCATTCAAAGCCTTCACTGTAGTATGAATTAAAAACTACCAATTAATAATATATATATATATATATGCACTTGTATAATTTTCTATTGAAATCTCCCTCTAAAAAGACTAATAAAAGGGTTTTTTCTGGTATTATCATCCGTGTTTGTGCCATTAAATCTTAATCTCATCCTTTTAAATATCAAAATTACCCCATTAGAAGTTGGCCAGGATGTTTCATTCAGGTCGACACCTAAAAAGATATCATTCAGGGATAACACGAAGGGGGTAGGAGTTGATGCTGATGGCTTCTCATGTCGTCTAGTATGTTGGACTTCATCTGACATTGGTATGTACATCGAGTGAACTCTAATCATTGGATCACAATTGTTCTTCGAAGGATAGGATAGGAGAGATTCAAACTCAAGGAGAGGCGAAAATCAAAGAAAAAGGAGAGAGAGTAAGAGGGAGGAGGAGGAGGGATTTGATACATGATTCTTGTAAATATGATTAAAAAAATAAAATAAAACCCTCCTATTCCAACTTAGCAAACATATATTATGAAGTAAAATAAAATCACGGAAATGAAGTGTTTCACTGGCGACCCAACCGCTAGGTATGCGCCGAGTGATTCGATGCCGTCTAGGAGAGGATTTATTAGCAGATAAAGCTTGAAGGTACATCGTCTTCAAAGTTGAAACAGTATTGTTAATGTTGGAAGAAATTGCTAATTTTCTGGTTATCCATCACATATTCATTTATTAACTTTGTTTTTAATTTAATGAATGATGATGATCTAGAATGATCGGGAAGTTTCTCTTTTAGGGCATCATGATCTTTGAACAGCTTTTACTATAAAGAAAATCTCAAAACAAGCATCTAAGTTTCTTCATTGTAGAAAAATTCAAAAATGGTGGAGAAATGGCTGATTTTCGTAGTTCATGATTTTTAGGGCATTTATATGAAGAAGCTTTGAGCAGTTCGTTAGGGTTCCAGAAGCTAATCTAATTTTGAAAAAGAAGAACGTCAAAATTTCAGAAACAATTGGAGTTTACATACCTTCGTCATCTGCTAAACGGGCGGTCGTCGCTCCGAACGCGAAAGCAACAAAGCAGCTGAAACAAATTATCAAAATACTAACGACGACAGAAGCAGAGCTTCTTCTTCCTGATAACTTCTTCTTCTTAATCCTCGAATCTTCAAAGTAAGAACAACTCCCCATGGCCATGGATCTCGAACCAGAAGAACTGAAGAAGAAGGAGAAGCAATCAAGCAGTAGCAGCAGAGCCAACTTAATTACCTTCGTCGGATTCGAAGGTCTTCAACCAATTAAATAAGTTTTTTGTTATAAAATTTCAGTACTCAACGGTTAATTATCATGAAGAAAAAGGTGGATGCTGATACTAGGACGAAGCTTCGTCCTTAGACTTACAACTATCCCTTTCATGATTTCATCCCCGGTAACCAAACCGTACATTATGGCTACCTCCAATTAATAATTAGGCAATAGTTGTCAAGATCCGATCACCTGCATGTACTTTTCATGGGATTCCAAAACCATTGATGTAGTGTGAGATCTAATTCTAGAGTGTGGGATCCATTGGATATAGACTGTGATGGAATCCCTAGTAGGATATAAGTACATGCAGGTGAACTATTCTCCTAGTTGTCGTCAATGATTGAGGGATTTGATCGGTACGATCCGAACTGGTCAATTAGGATCCAGATCGGGCGGGAACGATTCTGTACACCCACCAACTCGGCAAGGGTTCGAAAGGCCAACCTTAATATGACTAGACAAAATTCATTGAAGACAAGACTAATCCCATCGGTTGTGTCAATTTGAGTTCGCATCACCTCCTCATAAGTATAATCTCAAAGGGATTTCATCACTGTCCATGGGGTGTTGTGAGACCTATCACTATGGCATGGGATACACTAGATATGAAAGGTAATGAAATCCCTGGGAGAGTACATGTACTTGAAGGTGAACTACTCCCGACCATTCTCGTGTCTAACTCTCGTGCATGCACTTGAACCTAGTTCGGATCAACGTAGATGTACTCACATTGAATCACATCGCCGTCGATGTGGTGTAGGACCCACTGAATATGAAAGGTGATGAAATCCCATGAAAAATACAAGTACATGAAAATGAAGTATTCTCATTTGAACCGTTTGTAAAATGGACTTACCTTCCTAATTTATCTAAAATTCAAACCATTGAATGAGCATGTGTTAAATTTTGATTGGATATGTATAGACAACTTTTTGTTACACCTGTTTCTAAACTTATACGAGATAAAAATCATCTCCATCCGTCTAGTCGTCCAGTCGAATATCGAAAAACTGGAATACATCGGGCACAGATTTACATCACATGAAAATGTAATATAATAATTCTGACCATTGAATATCTAAGAAATAGTCTGAATAAATCGAACTAATATAAAAATTTCAGAATTTGACCAATACCATTCTATGTATTTTCAACCATCCATTTCCTTTCTAACATGATTAATTTTGTCATTGGCTAACTCTGCTCGACTAAAGTCTTTTTGTGGACCTACTAGACTAAGGACCTGCTCCTTTTACTTTACAACCATAAAATAAAATAAAAAATGAAATATGTTTCGATGTTGAGAGTGCCAGAATAATTTAATACCATTTCCATTTCTACCACGTCGATGACTTTTCCAATAAATTAAATTTGACTCGAAGACTTTGGATTCACCCATTAATTGGTTTGTTTGAATAATAAATGAAATTTGAGTCCCTGGTCTTCTCCAAAAGAAAATTTTAAAAAAATAATATACTGAAAAATAATAAAGTTGGATTGAGATGATGACTTTAATAAAACATTCACTTGCGTTACATCAAATTAGGTTGTCAACAGGTCGGTCTAAATTAATTTGGTTTGGATTATTATCGAGTTTGGGTTCATTAGTTAATTTTTTAGAATCGGTTTTGGATTGGCCCAAATCAGATCAGGACTAATAGGATTTGTCATATCTCAATCCAAACATGTCCAATAACAGTTCCATCAAGATCGATTTTGAATTAATTCAGACCGATTCAATCCAAATAACGATTAGGTCCCAAAATTGATGCCCCCATATAAAATGCCGGAAAGGCCTTAACGGTAACAAACATCGTCGTGGCCTCATTTATTTTTTTAATACTTTTGTCTCTTTATGATCAGATGACAGAAAGGAATTACTGGGCCCACTTTGGTCATGGATTTGATCCATTATGGGTGCAAAGGCCCTTAATGTTAGAAGTTTTTTCCATCGGAATTACTTTTCCATACTTGTTTAGATTATGGAGAAGACTTAGGCTGCGTTTGGTATCATTTTTATTTTTGATTTTTGTTCAAATTTATAGTTTTGAAAGGGTTTGACATAATTTATGAGTGCTATTTATGAAAAATAAAAATAAAAACAAGTCAAAATTCAAAAAGAGGTCTCAACCTCTTTTTGATTTTTGGTCAAAAATTATTTTTGTTGTGTTTTGTGCAAAACACTTAAAACATGTGTTAAAATAAAGGATTAAAAAGTAATTTATTTTCCTTTATAAAACCACCCCAAATCAAACCCTCAAGCACTCTTCCCGTTGACGAACTGTAAAGCACGGAGACGCGACCGCAACCGTCCTAGAGGCGGCTCGACGCGATGACGGCGCGGCGACAATCATTCCAACGGAGGCGACATTGTTTCTCCAAGACGGTTCCGGTTTGATTTCTTTCCATAATCCTTTGCAGAGGAAGGGAATGGCGCTCCATGACGAAGGAAGAGAAGACTTTCAAAATCATTTTTAGACATAGTATGTCAAATCTGTTTTTCATTCTACAATCTAAATTACTTGTCCATACTAGATTCTGGAGAAGCCTTAATTGGCTTTCTTTGGTTTGTAGTATATAATGTATTATGAGTTATTTGTAACAAATTAATTATGATAATAGATTATGAGTAATAAATAATGACCATTTGGTACCACTAAACATAATACATTATATAATGAGAAATATAAACAATCACCTAATAGATTATTCTAATAATGATAAACAGCTACTCACCTATTTGTAGATAATGAATTATATTGATTTATTTTAATTATAAATAGACATTATAAATTATACCAAACAATCATAAATTTTATAATATATTATATAATACATTATATAATACAAACCAAAGAGAGCCTAAGAAAGGAGACTTATCATTTAGGGATTAGATTGACAACACATGTACAAATTTTAATCATTTAATTTTATAACTGCCTTCTTGGTCTTGGTATTGGCATGAAACCATGAACAATGATTCTCTATCTCCCCATACTCGTACCCCATACTCGTATCCTTGAGGGTTTCTAATAGGTTGATGTCAGTGCTGTGATGTTGGACATAAATTTGATGGTTAAGATCTTCTCAATTCAAATCAATCTTATCTCAATTAAGTGGATTGGATAGATGGATCATATTTCTTCAATCATCTCTATTTAAAGTCATTCAAGGTTTTAATCCTAAGTTATACATATACTTATCTTTCCTCATTAATCACTTCTCCTAGTGTCATTGTAGGTTTACTTTTAGCTCTTTTATGCTTTTTTTGGTATATATTATAGAATTAATTATATAATATACTATGACATATAATTGTTTGGCATGATTTATGGTACTTATTTATACTTAAAAAATATTAACATAATCTAAAATCTACAAATAGGTTAAAAGATGTTTATCATTATTATGATAATCTATTATTATTTCTTTATGTCTAGTAGTATTAAATGATTATTATTCATGATTCATTATTTATTCTTATAAACAATTTATTATAAATAACTCATAAACATAAAAATAAACTATATCAAAGATTTTACCAAAAAAAAAAAAAAATACTATATCAAAGAGAACCTTAACTACTTCAATTTGAAATAAATCACTTTTCTATACTAGAGCATTCAAAGGCCTCTATTGCACGAATTTCTTGCAACTTATCACGAATTGGGACAACTCCTAGGTTTGCTCCAATTTATTCATTCTTTGTTTTATCTTTTATAATTTTTTCACTCATCCACACCAGCATCTTCATTTCAGCACCATTAAATTTGTTTAAATGTTTTTCTCTTTACTACTAAACATTCAGCCCCATATATCATTGTTAGTCGAATAACTGACCTATAAAATTTCTCTTCAAAGATTGAAAGGAATATGTCAATCACACAACTTTCTAAACACACTCCTCCATTCCATCCAACCTATTCTAATTCTATGTACAATGGCATCCTCTATTTCTCCTTCTTTATTCATGATAGAACCGAAATACACATAAAGTAAGTACTTTATGATATCTATCTATCATAAATTTTCACTACCCTGCCCTCCATCCTATTGTTATAACTAGAGTTACACATCACATATTCTATTTTTGTTTTATGTATCTTAAATCTTTTTTTATTCCAAAGTTGATCCCATAGATCTAACTTTGCATTTATCCCAATGTTTATTTCATACATCAAAACATTATCATAGACAAAAAGTATAATCTAAAGGATATTGATTTTGAATGTCTCTAGACAGCTCATTCACTCATCCATGATTAGGGCAAACATATAGGGATTTAGAGTGGTGGGATCAACATTGGGTGTATGATTCTCCAGCAGTTCTTAGCTTCCCTGATTCCCCACTTAGCCCTTGGAGATGTCTAGAATGAATGTGATGCCACAAGCAAGAGCTCTCGCCACTGTAGTCTTCTGTCAATTTGTTCTACATGGCAATATTCACGTAGAAGGGTTCTCCAGGATAAACCCATGAGCATCCTTCATGCGTCCAAGGTGGAGATTGAAAGATTTGCCACCCATACTTAAGCTAGAAAGAATTTCATTTGGATCTTACCTCTTTTGAGGGATATCTCTTCTTTCTTTCTTTCTTTTCTTTCTTTCTTGGAATTTCATTCCGAACCTTTGTGTTTGTGAGAGTGCACACACAGGCCATGATGAAAATCTCTTCGGTGCAGCAGTTGCATTTAAAAAGACATGGAATCTGGACTGGAACTATGATTACAATTGCCTTCAACACCTTGCATCGTAATTTCTTCAATTTCTACTAGCACGATTTTCCACTTGTTTTCTCTTTAGTTTTGCTTGATTAAAAAGGTGGATCTGTGCTGCATTTGGTATGCATTCTAAGTCAAAATCGTATTTTTGGATCTTATTACCTAAGCAATGCAGGTTTAACGTCATAAACTCCATGATGGCTGCTAATTATAGGAATAGTTGAGGTATTAGGATAGGTTGAAGAATTAGGGGACCTAAGCGAAGCCGATGAGTGATACGAACAAAGGGGCTCCATAAGTAATTTTCAGGACCATCGATTCTTCGCAAAGGGTATTATCTCATACTTGGGTTGGGTTGCTTATAGCTAAGTCCTTGCTCCCTAGGTCTGGGCAAGTATTATGTAGCAGACTCAGGGTATCGAAGTCAAAATTAGATATTTGCCACAGTTCAAAGGTGCATGAGATATCTGCTGGATAATATCTTAATGGGGTTAAATTAATTATCAGGCTCATTGAGTACTGGGAGTTCATGTCACTAGATTGACCGATTTGATTTGGTTACCCCAGGATAAGGATAGACAATATATCCTAGTAATTGTACTAAGGTTGTGACAGTATTATAAATGCTAGGTCATGAATTTCTGCAGCCTTAGTCGCTTAAATCTCTCTCTACTCCCAAAGACAGAGAAAGCAACGAAAATCCTCTAAGGGTTGTGGAAGAATCAAAGCTACTAAACACAACGGAAATCAATCTTATACGCATTTATGTCTTTATTATTATTATGTTTATTTCATGGTTCCATTGTGTTCTACGGTAACTGTATGGACAATTAATCTAACAGTATTACTTGTAAGATTATGAAGATGGGAAAAACAACCTAGAATTGCTAGGTAATTGTTCAACCACAGACGTTCCTCTATAAGAAATGTGATTGAACATAGTTTTAATTAGGGGGTCGAAAAATAGATTTTATATTTTACGAGCAAGGCTCCTCTACTCTCCTTGGAATACCAAAGCTACATTGTGCTTGCTTGTTGGACTTCATAACTACATCCGCGAAGAACAAATAGCAGGAAAAGAATTTGGAAGACTAGGAAATGATGAAGCTATAATGGTACGTGACATAAATCTGGTGGATGATATTTGTCATTCTACAACAAATCTTCATGGAAGCAATCAAGAGATATGAACAATCGGAGTAAAGAAATTGCAACTCAGCAGGTAAAACATGGGACTGAGCCGGTTTGATTTTTGAAGCACTCTTGTTTTGATATAACTCTCAATGTTTTAAATCCTTGTATTTAAGGAGAATGGATTTTTAAATCTTTGATTACATTTCATTATAACTTGTAGAAATATGATTGAAGCCAGCCAGCCAGCCTCCTACATACTACTGCGGCCATGGTCAGACGCCTACATGGACGGCAGGTACAAAGAAAAACTATGATCGTTATTTTTACAAATGTCTTGTGCAAGAGGATCATTCTCAGTTATTTTTTTGGGTGGATGAATAGGACGACAGACCATGCAGCTCATGCTTATACATGTGACTGGTTCTATGAACGGACGACATGGGTGCAGTATAATTTATTAATTGTACTTTTTTTCACTGCACTATACTTTTGTTCATATGAGTGCTCATTTTGACATGCATGTTTGTTTACATTACATAGATGAGGTAATTTAAAAATAGTATGTTATACACAGTTGTAATGGCATTTTCATAATAATTTCAATTAAATGGGATGATAATGATTATAATGGCAATAGTGTCACTAGCATTTTCATAATTATTGATTCATGTAGGGTAATGGCATCTACATAATTATTGATTGTAGTAGTAAGAAGTAATCCGATGAAGGGTTTACACTGCCTTTTTTTTTTTCCTGTTCTGGAATCACTTCTGGAACATTTTTACCAAACACTAATCTTAACGGAAGAACATTTTCACAGAACAGAATGGAAAAAGATCACTTCTGTAAAAAAGAACACTTTCATAGAACGGAAGTGTTACCAAACGCAGCCTTACTATTGCCACCAAACAAATGCAAATGAAAAGCGAAGCTCTAAGACCGAGAGATTTCACAAGGTCCTCAAGATGAGGAAGTTTTCTTTGTTATGATGCTAGAAAAGTAGTTAATTGAGCTGAAATATTCAAAACAACAAGCACCTTATAAATCATGATTTATTTATTGATTTTTTTTTTTTTTTGGGTAAGTGATTTATTTATTGAATTAGTCAATATGTTTTTATAACACATGAATGCTAAGAAATTTCATATAAGTTGCCCAAAACATATGTACATGACTCTTGTGATGCAATACAAAATCAATGATCATCCCAGAGATGTGTGCAACAAAAATATATACCAAAACCTGTATTTCAAAACTACATGAAATATAAACACGTGTACAGTAATCTATATTTTGTCATTCCCGTATTGTGAATCCAGATTGACTGGGTAAAGATCAGAAGCAGATGTGGAATCCAGATTGACTGGGTAAAGATCAGGAGCAGATGTGGAAGATCCAGTCCATGGCCCATCTCTAGATATACTATGGGTGAGGCTCTCACTGACGCTCTGATCTTGACCATATTGAAAATGACTCCTAATAGCCTTAAATCTCATATCTTCACCAGATATACTCGTTTCTGAAACTAACTCCAGAACTGCAGATCGGCCTTCAAGCATGCTCAACACAGATGACATGGTAGGTCTATGTGTCGGAGATGCATTAGTGCATAGCAAAGCCACATTTAACATCTTCAACACCTCTTCCTTGTTGAATTCTGAACCCAACTTTTGATCCACTAATTCCATTAAGTTTCCTCGTTCTTTCAGAACGAGGGCCTGAAAATTAATTAAGAGATAACAGTTTAATTGAATTTGAGACAGTCACATAAAGTGATCTTCTTCCACAACATGCAAACGTTCAAAAGAAAGATGGACAACTGAAATATAGCAAATTAAGAAAGTTACCAAATCTAGAAGATAGACACATTTCTCCCTTGGCCCGAAGCTGGTGTTGCTCTTCCCACTGACAATTTCCAAGGCAACAACCCCGAAACTGTAAACATCCGCTTTATCAGTCAGGTAACCTCTCATTGCATACTCTGGTGCCATATATCCTCTGTAAAGTAGAAATGGTCACGTGTTTCCCAATATCAGATCAAACTCATCCATGAAAAGTTGATTCAAACTCTTGCATGGGTACCAGTTCTTAAAGAGTCCTCATAGTTTTCAGGATGGTATATCTATGCCACTTTAAGAAAATATTTTTATAGTAAGATGGTGGATTTTCTAAGATGTCAAATATATTTTTATTAAATTATGGAAATGAACAACATAATGCATTTCTCTTTTCAGTGTAGAGGATTTTCTTTTTTTTTTTTTGGGGGAGAATTTAAAATGAACTCACAAAGTTCCAGCAATTCGTGTGCTGATGTGAGTGTTTTCCTCTTCATCAAGCTTGGCCAAGCCAAAGTCAGATATCTTGGGGTTAAGATTTTTATCAAGCAAAACATTAGTAGCCTTGATGTCTCTATGAACAATCTTCAATCTAGATTCTTCATGGAGGTAAGTTAAACCTCTTGCTATCCCAATGCAGATCTGGCGTCTTGTAGGCCAATCCAATTTCAGTTGACAATCTTCTGGACCTTTACATGGTCAAACAAAGAAAAATTAGAGATGCTAATACATTATGGAAATGGTTCCTACAGGCCTGTGGTAAGAACTTTTTCTACCTGCCCACTTTAAATATTACCACGTGGACAAATGATGTGCCTACTCTAACTGTTGAATAGAGAGAGCATGGTTTGGATATCCACACATCAAATTTCAGAGCCTAATTCAATTTAAAACCCTCTGTATTGGCATGCATCCCCATGTATTCCAATGCAAACCTACGGTACTCCGACCATTACTGTGTAATTTCCCATTGACCCAAAACTCTTTTTTGCCATATGGTAAACTCTGATGAGGCTGAAACTCGACGTGAACAGGGGGCCTAGGGAGTTTGGTCTACCGGCCATAAGATTTGGGCCTAATGTGGTTTGCCATTGTGGCAGCTGTTGGCATTTAAGTGGGCATGTAGGAACCAGCCTACCATACATTATATTTACAGAATATGTTTCTATGAACACCATAAGGAATTGTGAAGGAGCAAATGATTATGATCTTACCAAACAAAGCACGAGCAAGGCTGTTATTTTCCATGTACTCGTAAACTAGCAACAATTGATTTCCTTCAATACAACATCCATAAAGTTTTACGAGATGAGGGTGTTGAAGAGCAGAAATCATGCCTATCTCAGTCACAAACTCACGATTTCCTTGCTTTGATTTGGAAGAAAGTTGCTTAACGGCAATTACGGTGCCATCTGATAATACGCCCTGCATTTGAGTAATAGCTTCAAACTTCTTGGAAATAAGCATGCATTTGGATGGTGTGATAGATCAAGACAACTGGAACATTTTTAGAATACCTTGTAAACAGGTCCAAAACCACCTTCTCCTATCTTGTTCGCAGGATCGAAGTTGTTCGTAGCAGCTTTGATTTGCCTTAAGGTGAAGGAACCAGTTTGTAGGTCTAGACCTCTCAGCTCTGTCCAAGGGAGATAAGTTAGAAGAAGTAAGTCTTAATAACTAGATAAATTGCTTCATGACTAATAACTTGCATCCTATTTTCAGATCTTCAAAACAAGAGTAACTGTCTTGTGGGAAAAAAATCATGTCACTGAAAGAAATGCAAGACAAGAAGCAAAGATTATAGAAGAAAATATACTTATACGCATTTGCGGGAAACAAAAAATCATATCCATGTAAGTAGAACGTAAGAAACAGGAGCCAAGAAATGATCAAACAAATATTTTGATGGATAGTTGATGCCATTCAACCATCAAGGGGAAGCTGAAATTTTATCTAGGGCATTCCTTAGTTAATTGATGTTAATGAAGTTAATGAATATGAAATTGGAAAAGTAGTTTGCTTTTCTTCTTGTTTCCTTTTTCAAAAATGCTTTTCTTCTTGTGTTCCCACCTTGGTCCATTGAATTTTTATGACCCAGACAGCCTCTCCACCAAAGAATTCCGAGAACCACAAGGATAAAGCCTACTGCTGAAGCCACAATTCCAATTACAGCAGCTGTCGACATCTTCTTTCCACTTGAAGGAGGTGTAAACTCTGCATGAAGAAACAATATTAAAACAGCTAAGCTCTTCAGGTGACAATATGTTGCATTAGGTCAAAACAATAGCATAGAAAACCCAATTTAGAAAACGGATGCGGTAACGCGCAACGGCTTTCGCGCTAGTAGCAAGAAAACTAAAGCGCTAAATTATAACTTGAAATAAAATTATCAAAAACTAAATTAGCCAAAAAATAAGAACGCAAATTCATGGCTAACACTTTCAAAATAAATTACCTTTTTGTAATCCACTTATCACCCTTTTTCATTTTTTACCCCCAAATAATGAAGACAATTATATTTGGCCTAGCTGGCCTTTTCATATGGACTACAAAGTAAGAAAAAAAGAAGAGGGTGGGTGAAGAAAAAGGATTTAGTTGTCCAATTTTAATCAACAGTAGTTGACATCTATCATGACATCACAAAATATAAGAGTCATCGCCAAGGTTTAAATTATCATATTGTATCTGTCTCGATAGCCATGGATACACGTATCGTACCATATTGTATCGGTATCAAAATGTGAGAGAAGTGAAAACTGAGTCTCCAAATTGTAAGTATCGGCTTATCGTATCGTATCGACAGTATCGTATCAGTATCCATAGCCATGGATATGATATGCAATACCGATACTTTAAACCTTGCTCATCGCACATATAAGATAGAATCATTATTATAAAAATGGGCTCTAGAGAAGAACAAAAACTTACCAGAATCCACAGTGATAGCTGATATGAGAGGACCATAGGTCCCTCTGGAAGGGATTACTGTTGTCCCTTTCCCTGCCCAATAGAACCTGATTTCTAATGTCCCACTTGTTACACCAACTGAGATGAAGTTTTTTAAGACTGCCTTCCCAGCTCCACCAGCTTCATCTACTATATTGAAATCCTTCAGTACCAACTGTCCCTGCAATGAACTAATTATAACCAAACCTTTCTATAAGCTACTGAAAGTAATTTATGCAATGTCATTAACTACCTGAATATAGACATCAAATATGCGCCTCCCTAGGCTGCTAGAATTTTGATCATTTGTAAACATGATTTCTGCGAAGTGGAGTTTCACAGTGTAGTTTCCATCCAATAAACAGAACACATAGTAAGTAAGAGAGAGCGGAGAAAGGCGTGCCGTTGTGTACAATTGAGAGTTTTCATTGTCCATCAAGAGTTTGGATGCATTTGTATTAGCAATATAGTAATTATTGTTGTCACTGTCCAGAAAATTCCCTGTGCTGCTAAATCCCCAATTATATCTACTTTGGAAAAAGTTTGAAGCACCAGCAGAATCCTGATCATCTTCATATGTTGTATTGCCATTGATAGTCACTTCTCTTCCACCGCAATTTATATGTGAATACCACAAGTCTGGCAATGCACAAAAGAGAAATCCTTGAATTTCAATTGGATATATGCAAGTAGAAGGATAACACTAAAATCTTTGAACTTTCAATTGGCCTCATGCCCTCACATCCACATATTGAACTGGTGTTGGAATACATAATTCAATATCAATGGTGAAAACACAACTAAAGTTTTATAAGAAAAAAGAGATCTGATAACATTGATGAGGGTTAGTGAACTTTCTAAATTTTGGCATCTTTGATTCACATCACATTTTAGTTGGCAGTCTTAATTAGGAAGTTCATGAATTTAAACTAAAATAAACCCCAGACTGGCTAAGCCTGGCCTGATTTGGTACAAAGGAGAGCCCAATTTTGGCCTGAGTGGCACCCCCTGCTTAAGAATTGGGTGATCCACTTTATGAGGGACCCCACCCATCCCATCGGTCACATTCAACCCAAGTACACATGCTATGGGTTAAGAATGAATCCAAAGTTGAAGAAAATTACAAAAATGCCACTAGCCTCCTCCGTAATGTACTAGAGGTTAGTGTCATTTTTTGTACATTTGTATAAATTTTGAACCACGTTTTTTTTTTTTTTTTTTCAGAAAATCAATTTTGAACCATGTTTAGACACTCATTAATTACATATTTGTATCAGGTTGAAACTTGACTGATGAGATGAGTGAGGGATTTTTGTGAACTGGTACAACCGCTTATCCCAAAAGCTTGAACTGTTAAGGACACACAAATTGTGTGACACAATAATGTCTTTTAACACCCCTCTGCACGTGCAGACTCACACAGGGAGAGAGAGGAGGGGGGGAGGAACCCTGCTATGGATTCGAGAATTTAGAGAATGATTTTAGTGTTGTCCTGGTCAAAACCTACAGACAAGTGAGGTTTTGTGGCTGTTATGCCTTGAGAGTCTTTGCATATGCATGAAAGCAATCGCATCTTAGAAACCTGTACGCACAGCAAGGTGCTGTGTATCTGTCATGCTTCTGGCATTTTAATTTGCATTATTGATTCTGAACAAGCATTAAGATGTCTCTTTGAGCAAAACATGATGGACTTCTCACAAACTCTACGTAGCTTCTCGATTAATAGAGGATAACTTTATAAAAGTCATTTTGAATTCTTCATTTCCACTATAGCATAAACCCTTACTGGTGACAATAGAACTACTTTGATTGAATGTGAGACTATTAAGGATAGTTTGGTGGCAAAGCAAGGAGGCATGAATACTGGAAAAAGTGATCACCTTGCATCCTCCTCATATAATATGAAAATGAGAAGTCGGGTCTCTAATATTTATCCATAAAGGGCTTCAACTTATGAAACACAGATGCAACTTTCAAGGTGTCCAAAAACTTTTGACTTCGGAAAACCCAAAGTGCGACCTGACCTATTCATACAGTGAAATCTCTGTATTGTGGGATATGCTTATCAATTAATTTAATTCATGTAAGCAATGCTATATAACTTTAGTTGACATACCTAGAAATCCTATAAATGGAATGAAAGCATTAGTTGAGAGGTATATTATAAATTAAATTCTACCAGAAGAGTAGTATCAGCATGCATCAAAGACATGAATATGAAACAAATGCACTAACAACGTAAATAACTGGAAACCGAACAATGATAAATCAAGAAAGTAAAAACAGTCCTGACAATGCTGAATTGCCATCATATTTGCAGCATTTTACTTGGAAAATATGGCTCATAAAAAGATTGATTATCGAAGTCACACATCAGCTCAATCTTTGGAAAATACACTCAGTATCCATGATCATGAAGCATGGAGGACATCATTAAACATTGGTCTGCCCTTATTTTTGTCTTTATATGGTTCCAAAAGATCCAAGAGGTTGATCCAACATCATGTTTTTCTGATTAAATATTTCCAAATTTTGTATTAGGCGTTAAAAAAATTATTCCACTTTTCAATATGGGGGAGAAATTGGTGTTCTATTCTCTATAGGTTGTTATTGTTTTGATGGTTTCGATAGCACCAATCATCAATTTGCAATTTAATAGCTAAAATTTCAATAAAGACGTCTAGAAAATGTTTGGGGCAAATCATTACTTTATTTAGATGAAGAAAATCATATTGTCAGGTGCAGCGCTCTTTTTTATTCCTTTTTTTAATATAAAAACATAACTAATCATTGAAATTAGTCCCTTTTTCTAGTATGTTGTAATAAGAGAAATTTTTCCTTAGCTATCTGAAAAAATTAATTCTCCCCCCCCTCGCGTTAGGCAGAGAATTTGCACTTGGAACGTTGATGTGGGAAATCCAGACCATCCACCTTACTGAGGACTCGAGGATTAGTCATGTGGATGTATCTCCTTTCTAATTTGTTATTATATTGCCCTGGTAACACCCCACATACTCTCAGTATGAGCTAATAGTAATTTGTCTTCCTATATCTTGTTAATTTCATTTATTGGTGGCTCCTTTCAGGTTGAACCAACAATCTTCAGGTTGCTAGCTCTATGATGAATTGCTTCAATATATTATACATACATACACATACATACATGCACGTATACATATACATATACATAAATAGACTAATGCAGAATTATACAAAATTGTTACTGCAGCTCTAATTTTCTAAAAGTTGGTAGACCATTAGCACTCGACCTTACAATTCCTAGAATTTGTATAATACTTGTCTTCGGGAAAATGTTAATTGAAATGGATCTTTAGCCTTTACAATGAATTGGATGAGGTACTTTTTTGTTCCAATAATTTTGAGTAGTGCAGATTATGTTCATTTAGGCTCCAGATTACAATTTACAAGTAAGGGAAATGAATGGAAGTAAAATTAGTATAAAAAAGAAAATGGAAAATTTTGTACTCTTGATTTGTAATGAACTTAAAATCTTATCCATTATGGTAGAAAATTTTTTCAAATTGATCTCTTAGCCTTAAAATATAGTTGAAAAGTGAGGTAAAATTCAACTACCAATATTTAGTGAGTGTTTTGAGTTAGTTACACAATCATTGTTGGTAGTGATCAGAAAAAATTTCATATTATTTCTTCCTTATTTTCATTTCCCTTGTGTTCATTTTACTTTCAACCAGGTAGTGTTAATGAAAACAATACTAAGACCAGCTAAACATGTTTTTAAACCAAAAACAGGACCATGGTAATGTACCACATTCTCATTCCAATTTCAAAGACAAAATACTTACTCTGTGAGCAGGTAAAACTCTTCAAGCAAGGAACGACTCCACTTCTAGATAGGTAGAAGGTCAATATCAAGTCAGAATTATGAGATCATACCTTTATATTTTGTATTATTTGCATTGAGTATTAGCAAACAAATAAATTAAAATGTAAAAACCAATTATACAAACTCAGCAAAAGAAATCTAAAACTCACTCATTTTTTCCCAGTGAAGAGCTTCCGAACAAGTTTCTGGAGAAGAAGGGGGGGGGAGGAAGGAAACAAAAGAGGGGTAAAAAATAAGATGTTCCAATAGTAGGAACAACCATGAAGTTGGATACTACCAAAGAAGCTGATACTACAAGTATATATTCTTACACATGCCGCTGTTGACAACTAGGCACTCCTGAGCTTCCCAGTGTAAAGTTGTTGTAGGAAAGATCACTGTAAATCAATGTTTCCAAATAGCTCAATTATATTTTTAATGAAAAATTATAAACACAATAATTTATCAAATAAAATATTAATTAAAAGTTTCAAGCCCCTACAAGTGGGATAAAAAAAATAATAATAACTATCTCAGAAGTTTTTGTTTTCATTTTTCTCTGTTTTTTTCAGAGGGGCAACAAAATCAATGGGGTGAGAACATACATGCTATCGCCTCCCTTCAGCATCCAATCAGGAACAGAACCATTTAGCAAATTTCCAGTTAGATACCTAATCAAAAGACCATGTCGATGACATTTTGTGACTACGTAATTTTCTGAACTAACTAGCATGGTAACTTGCCATAAATACTCGTTACAGGATTATTACAGCAGAAACTCACTTACATGAAATTAAGGTTTGGAAATCCAGTATAAGTGCTTGGAATTTCTCCAGCCATCTTATTAAAGCTGAGGTCTCTGCATTAAAAAAAGGAAACAAGAATAAGGTTCTGGTCTGAAGGAAATCTCCTAAAAGAATTTTGTTCTCTGCTTTCTTTCATCAATGTTGCATTTATATCAAGAAAAAAAAAAAAGAGTTTTAGCAATTCAACATGGCATGTGGCTCTGTGTAATGTTTACCATAAGATATCCAGAAACAAACTCTTAGTACAGAAAACAAGCATCATATCAATATGTGTTATTAACTATTGAAGACACATAGAGATATTAGTAAAACTAGGTGAGCACTTGTGACTTGGTCCTCAATTCTATGGTTCTCTATTCCAGTATCTTCATTTATTGGCTTCATCCAGCTATGGACATTCATCAACTGTTGTGTTTTACACGTTTGTTTACAATGGTGTCATTCAGCATTATGCATTATTTATGAAAATTATTCAATCAGCAAGCCAAAGAATTTTCATTTCATTCTCTGAGAATCTCTTCACTGTTCCATGCAACATGTAACTTGTAACAAAAGAAAGAAGAAAATAACCAGAACCGAGAAAGGCAGAGAAGGAAAAGACAGGGAGAAAGAGGAACCGATTTCTGCAGTAAAGAAGCAGAATCAAATGTTATGTTCCTCTCCTCCTAGTAGCCAGTATTTATAGATAACTAAAAGGGGAGAAGGATTGATCCAGGACTCCTTAAGGAGTCCTAGTTACATAAGAGTTAGGAATTCCATGTGTTAACATCACAAGGAATCCTAGATAAACAATGCATCCTAGTTATATAATAAGTCTAGGCTCCTAGTTACATATAAGAAACTAGAGATAAGAAAGACCAAGTCAACACGACCTTAGAGACCAAAGGCCAGCCAGCTGGCAGCTGGACAGCACTAATCCCAACTTGGGATTAGTGCTATAAGACTGTATTGATATTGGGAATAGACACTGGTGAATGGGTCCATTCCCTTTATAGACATATAATAAACATAACAATTGCAACTCTCAAGTCCTGCAGTAATATGTCATTGAAGTTCTCCTTAATTTCCTCAGTAATCAATCATTGAAGTTCGCCTGAATTTCCTCACATTGGAATTGCTTTAATCAAGTGAAGATAGAATGGAACAGAAAAAGTAAATAAATAAACTATGATATTCTTTTTTTTATGGGATAAGTATAAACTATGATAGTTAATAACACTAAATGTGCTCATTCTCCATCACTTTCTACTCTTTGGATCCTTTTCATTAACTATGAGTGGATATAGATGTTTGCAGTGATGATCTCCAAAAAATATTTTAGGTACCTCTTTCTACTTTATATGCCACTCCATCCGTAAACCCTTTATCCTCTTGGAAGATAATGGCTCCACTGTACGTATTATCAATGAGGCTTTCCATCCCCTTAGTTTCATTTTCTAGTTCCACAATGAAAAGAGTAGTTTCATCCTACAGGTTTGAAAAGAATCGAACTAGCAGTGTCTCTGACTCTTACTTACACAGTAGGAACTTAGGACTTCTACAGTAATCCCTTCTCTGTCTTTATATTATTTGTCTCATGTCATTTAAGGTCCTTGTCCGTGTCAAATTTATTATGCTTATTTCTGTGACAAAAAAAGCTTTAACTCCGATAGCTGTGCCTACTCTCAGCTACGCAGGATTTCAAGGAGTCAGGCGATGACCAATGAAGTTGTCAAACAGGCCAAATATGTGCCCTCAAAATTCCACGGTCTACTGTAAATGGAACTTTAATCCTGTAGGTAGTTTTCTTTAACAATACTGATTAGGACAAACCTCCTTCAACCATAGTGTGCGCTGCAGTTTGACCTCTACTATTTCTTTTTTGGATATTTAACTCTTTTATTGTTTCTATTTGATGGGGATGTTCATATTGGAAAGGGAAAAAGAAAATAAGTGGTATTTGGTATCAATCTAGCTTAAGTTCTCGAAACAAGAATTCATTTGAAGTATCAATCATGTTATTGGCTACACTGTTTAATCAACATAGTATATTGTCTAATGATTTCTGTCATGCTACTGCTATCTCCAGAAATAGAAAACTGCCCAGGAACTTTAAATTGTTATAACCAATATGCAGCAGAATGAACTTATCATAATATCCTCTCATGTATGAAACACTGTAAATCCATACAAGGATAAAGGATGAAGGTGAGGAAGAACCAAAAGAAAATTTTTTTTTGAGAATCTTAGCAAAAAATAGGGAAAAAAGAATCCAACAAGCAAAGAGATAGAAAGATAGGCTGTAAGAGAAAGAGAGAGAGAGAGAGGATGGGTTGGACTTACACGGTTTTTAATTTTGTCATTTCACCGAGATAATCAGGTAGTGGTCCAATAATATCGCAACTCCTTAATATTCTATAAGAAGGAATCAAACTTTTGTCACTTCAACCAACCAAAATAACAGAAAGGCACAACTTCCATGAAATATCCAACTCACAGAGTCTTCATGTTTGTCATGTTTCTCAATGGTGGGAACTCCATTTCTGTTCCATTTATGTCACTGATCCGCCTGTGCCGGAAAAAAAAAATTAAAATCACCCATGCTACTACCCAAAGTTGCTTCAGTGAAGAACACAAAAGGAATACCACAGATAAGAAACCAAAAAAGAATATGAAAAGAGAAGGATTCACTCACATGTCACTTAATTTTACCAAAAGAGAAATTTCCGAAGGAATCGGCCCTTTGAAACCGCTAGCCTGTATAATCCTGCCATTGACAAAATTAAGGCAAGGAGAACGAAGTGAAAATTTGATCTCTTCTCTTAGAAGGCTCTAGGCGGGAAAAAAATTCCTTAGGCAAAATTCTTACAATTTTTCAAGTTTTGTCCAGTTCTTAATAAAACTCGGTATCTTTCCAGTAAAGTTGTTATCGCTTATCCGACTGCATATACCGAAGAGGAAAGAAGTTTCAAAGATGGAAATAACAATTACAAACTCTAACGCTGAAAAAAAGAAAAGAAAAGAAAGAATAGCGCAGATACTCTGATAGAAGCAGAAACTTACAAATCCCTCAAGTTGGTTAGCTTTGGAAGGGTCTCTGGCAACGGCCCCGTGAAATGATTCGAGGAAATCACGCTTTAATAACCAAGGTAAGCCCAACAACAAAATCAATCAGACATTCCATAATATATTAGTATTCTTTAAAAGTGATGCAGATTCGAGAAAAACTCAGAACTGGAAATCAAAGAAGAATATTTAAGTGGAGAAAGAAATATGACATACATTCTCTCTACGTCGACCAAACTGCCAAGTTCTGGGGGAAGAGGTCCAGAGAGCTGGTTGGCCTCGAGGGTCCTGAAAATTCTAACTATTGTAAGCGGAAACTTATAAAATTAATCACTTCTTGAACTACACAGAAAGGAAAGAAAGTTGAAAATCAGAACTTACAGGTTTCTGAGAGTGGTAATCTTCCCAAATTCTTTTGGGATTCGACCCGACAACCGGTTTCCAAGAAGAGAGCTGGAAGGACATCTCTCCGTCAATCTCAGTTTTCAGAGAAGGGAAAAAAAAGATTTGGATTTGCTTAATATGAAGCCAAAAAGAAGGAAGGGAGCTCACATGTTCACCAATGGCAAGGAAACCCATTCTGCAGGGATTGTGCCGTTAATGTAGTTGCGACTGAGATCACTGTGAAGAGAGAGAGAGAGAGAGAGAGAAAAAATATGGGTTTGCATTTTGCAGTAAAGTTGGATAATAAAAAAATTTCAGTAATTCTTGGATTCTTACATTTCCTGGAGGTATTGAAGCTTCGCCAAATTTATTGGGAGGACGCCCTGTAGACTCTGAGATTTTAAAACTCTGCAGTTTAGAGCAATGGTAATTAGGGGCTCTCCCAGTAAAATGACACCCAAATTCTTTTTTATTTTATTTTTTTTCGTGTAAATAATATTTTTCAATAACTATGTTTGGTTTTAGACGTGGCATTCTGGTCATGCTTTCAATTAAGGGATAGATTTGGTATGGATGAGGATATGAGATTGATTTAGACAACCATTTTTCAATACTTTTTTACATTTACATTTGAGAAATCTTACTTTACAAGGGGAAAAGAAAGAGAAATTCTGTCATTTTAAATTGAAAAGACAGAGACATGAATCTCCCGGATCCAAATCGTCTCCTGCGGCAGGAGGTTCCTGCCGCAGATCCAAGGGCCGAGTTTCAGTCTGGCTGCCTGCCAATACATTGGGGGGTGGGCCGGCTGAAATCCGGCCCTTGGCAGGCGGCAGGACCGCAGGAGAGGATTTGGTTGCTGAATCTCCCTAGCTTGAGATGTGAGATACCTTAACTATAGTGGGACCCAGATGTGAGATATCCTTACCACTTGCCATAAAATTGGGATTCAAAAGCCAAATTGTGGTTGGAATTCAATTAAGAGTGGTTTTCTTGGGTTGGGCACTTATTTCTCGTAAAGGTTGGGGTAGGACTTCAATTTATTCTTAGGGTGGGTCCTTTTTATTTTAAAGCCCACCCAAGTGGCATCCTTTTGTTTTTTGTTTGCATATACTCAAGTCGCACCCCTTTTGGGATTACATCCTCTCCTCCCAGTGATTTGGGAGAAGGGAGACGTCTCTATTGGATGGCAGATACATGGGGCTCAAGTGAATTCAAGTTCTCCATCCGAGCTGACACCCCCTGTCAACTCGGTGTCAGCTCGGATAGAGGACTCGGATTCACCCGAGCCTCAAGTGTCGGTCATCCATCCAGGCGGCCACCCCCCTCTTGAGTCTAGATTGGTGATTTTTAGAATTTTAATTAAATTTTGAAAAAATTATATGTATTGCCCTTAAACTATGGATTAATTATATTTATTATTTATTAATTTCTGATAATTATACATATCATTCTTAATTTTAAAAATATATAATAAAAAAATTCATTAATAGATGATAGATGTAATTAATCTATAATCTAAGGATAATATGTGTAATTTCCCTTTAAATTTTTATATGCAATATACATGATGACAGCTGTGAAGCATACATTCTAGTGTCAATGACTGTCAGCCACCGGTTCAGCCTAAAACTCCTTCACCCCCTTTCATATCAAATACTAAAAATATCTTGTATACTGTGATTGTGACCCAATAAATGCATGGAAAAGGAATTCACATCAAGAGGGTCTGGACATGGCCTGTCAGTGTCTATTAGAAAAAAAAGGATAGAAATCCTCTCATTCCCCTCATAAATTATGAGGGGAATTAGAGGATTTTTTGACTTGGAATTTGGAATAAATTGGAATAATTGGAGACGGTGGTGTCGTCATGTTATAAAGTAGGAATGGTTGTATCCTACGACTATCAAGAAAAAAAAAAACCTTACGATTGCTGTCATTTATCATGGATGGTGATGGATAAGGATCCAAATTGTCTTATTCCGGAGATTTGGAAGGTGTAGTGATGATCCCATTGGATGGTCGTCATGTGAGAGTCGAATGAATCCAACCCCTCAGTTCGAGTCGACACTTGAGATTTGGGAGACGTGGTGACGACCCCATTGGATGGTCGCCACGCCTCCCAAATCTCAAGGATGAGATGATTTGAATCCGATGGACAATGATATCATTAAAAAGAGTTGAAAAAATTATCTATAAACAAAAATAATGAATAAATAAAAACCGAGCATGGTTGATTGGAATCGACCGGTTTTTCTATGTGATTCTAATTCCGGCTGATTTGTTTCGTACTAAATTTCTAGGGTTCAGGTCGATTCCCGGCGGATTCCTCTTACTTGAACCTTGAAATAGGAAGATAAGAAAGAGTAGGAAGACAAACAAACTCACATACTAACAACGTGACAGACAGTGGAATTGGGAAGGGAGCAGTTGCAAGTGACGGCATTCTCAGCTCCTTTCTCTGGATTAGCAGTCACCCATCCTGATTCACCGGTGCATGGATCTACACTGAAGTTCCAATCTTTCTTCCCCAATGATTCTGCTATATCATGCAAAGCCTCCACTGCACAGTATGAATTAGTAACTGCCAATTAATATTATATTCAGTACTATATTTTTCTATTGAAATCTCTCTGGAAACTGGAAAGACTAATAACATGTATGCTCTTGACTACTTCAGGGCATCATGATCTCAGAACAGCTTTGCTACGAAGAGGATCTGTTCATTAATCATCTAAGATTTTTCATTGTAGAAAAGGGATCCCTAAAAGATCGTTTGGGGAAGGACACCAAGATAAAGAAAATAAAGAAATACAAAAGATGGTGGACGATTAAGAAACTCTTCTGTTTCAGCTTGCTTTCCTTGCATCTCTGACTGGAGCAGCAGAGATGCACTCGTTTGGTTTTCTATTGAAATCTCCCTCTAAAAAGACTAATAAAAGGTTTTGTCTGGTATTATCACCCGTGTTTGTGCCATTAAATCTTAATCTCATCCTTTTAAGCATCAAAATTACCCCATTAGAAGTAGCTTGGAATGTTTCATTCATGTTGACACCTAAAAAGATATCATCCAAGGATGACATGAAGAGGGTAGGGTCGATGTTGATGGCCTCTCATGTAATTAGTCTCTCGCTTTAGCTATAATCTAGCAATTGGACTTCACCTGACATTGGTATGTGCACTGAGTGACCTCTGTCCGTTGTATCACAATTGTTCCGACCAAGGATAGGAGAGATCCAAACTCAAGGAAAGGCGAAAGTGAAAGGAAAAGGAGAGAGAGAGTAAGAGGGAAGAGGAGGAGGGATTTGATATATGATTCTTGTAAATATGACTTAAAAAAAAAATACCTTCCTATTCCAACTTAGCAAACATATATTATGAAGCAAACCAAAATCACGAAAATGAAGTGTTTCACTGGTGGCCCTGTTGGATTTTGTATTGTCATTGTTGGCAACTTGGCAAATGTGACAAAGTGGATGAGCACACAGTTAGAGAAATGAGGAGAGAGGGCAGTGCAGGAGAAAGAATGTCAGTGCAGTGACAGAGAATGGCAATGGTGTCCGTGTAGTGACAGAGATGAAGTAGCCTTGGGTACATGTTCTATAATGTTCTACAACCTCCACAGAATGTTTGAGAAGGTATGAAGTGAGCTGGTTGGGTTTCTATACTGAGTTGACTGGGCAGAAGCAGTTTCGACAGTCAATAGCATTGTACATGTGTTCAGTGATGTTCTAAGAAGATCCAAGGTGGTAGACTGTGTGTGGGAGTGCTTGTGAGCATACACGCAAAGTTTCGGGTTCAAATTTCAAGGTTTCATAGAATTTTGACTTTGAGCCTCTAATTGGTGTGTCTCGCAATAGGTTCATGGAAATTAGACAATGGAAAGACGTAGAGCATCGAGTTAGCTTCATAACACAACTTGAATCGCCTAATTTCGACATCGGATAAGAGCGATATTGCGATTTCCGTTGGAACGGTCCGAAAATGTCAAAAATTGAAGCTCTCGGCCAAAAAATCACGTTACAAGGTTTGTTAAACAAGACCCTCGATTACAGAGGCTTTTTAAAAGGTGTTCAGGAGCATTTTTTGGTAGGAAAAATGATGAAGATCACACATAAATGGTTCAGATCAAGCCACGAAACCCATATTCTGATTGGATGGCCCAAATCAAGGAGGGCTCGAGTGTAGTACGGCGGCATCGTCAAGATTCCATCGCGCATCTTGTCATTGGCTGGTTGCAACATAATATGTTGCGTCGCACCGCATGAAGAAGGTCTCCTGATTCGGTGTGGCGCACGTGCAGCATTATGGACGATTATATTCTAATCGAAGCAATCCTTTATCACTGAGCGGTCATTTAGGGGCCTTAGTTGGTGATCCAGGCTGTTTCCCTCTCGACGATGAAGCTTATCCCCCATCGTCTCACTGGCCGACCTTGACCCCTTTTTTTGGGGGGGGGTCATATCTAGTATTCAGAGTTTGCCTCGATTTGGTACCGCTCTCGCGACCCACACCGAAACAGTGCTTTACCCCTAGATGTCCAGTCAACTGCTGCGCCTCAACGCATTTCGGGGAGAACCAGCTAGCTCTGGGTTCGAGTGGCATTTCACCCCTAACCACAACTCATCCGCTGATTCTTCAACATCAATCGGTTCGGACCTCCACTTAGTTTCACCCAAGCTTCATCCTGGTCATGGATAGATCACCCAGGTTCGGGTCCATAAGCAGTGACAATTTCCCTATGAAGACTCGCTTTCGCTACGGCTCCGGTGGGTTCCCTTAACCAAGCCACTGCCTATGAGTCGCCGGCTCATTCTTCAACAGGCACGCGGTCAGAGCCCTGGTCTCCTCCCACTGCTTGGGAGCTTACACCTTTTTAAGATTATCTGACAGCCGGTAGAGGAGATTCTGCATCAACCAATCAGCGTTCAAAAATGCATAAGGCGGCGGCAATTCGGTGCTACGCGGGCGCACGGTAAGCCGCAAAAAGATTATCTTTCCTTATTTCTTACTGGTCGAACTTCAAACCGCTATAACTTCTTCATCCGAGCTCCAAATCAGATGGTTCAACTTGCACTTTCTTTATTTTTGAGCCCTCTATTCGTTGGGCGGTGTTGGGAGTCATGAAAACAAAGAAAAAAAGTAAAAAGAAGAGAAACACTATAAGAAAGGTTGTTCTCTAGGGTTTTGGAGGTTTGTTGAGTGTGGGTTGAGCATTCAATCACTCAACAATCTCTCTATTGCTCAGTAATGAAGTTTTGAATATTTATGAGAGATTGATAAAGCCATTATTGAACATGAATCGTGATTCTGAAGTTGTGAGAAAGAGAATGGATCCCTACAAGAAAAATATGCCTTGTGAATTAAGTTCTACCATCATTGAAGACTGTTGAAGGTTCCTCAGAGTAGTGTAAAGCTTCGAAGATATTGCTAGCCATTCAAAAGCAGTTGTGAGATTTTCTCTAATTTTCTATCTATTTATTACTTTCAATATATTGTATGCTAGCGTAGGTGAAAGTTGTTGAATGCCTAGCTAGTGGGGAAAAATTGTAAGGCATTGTTATAAGCCTAAAACTTCTATTGTTTGCTTCCCGTGGGTGTGGGTTAAGCTTGATGTGTGCAGTGTGTGCTGAACACTAATACATAGATACCTGAATCCTAGCATTGTTATGCCCTCTCAGTTTTATGCTAGGAAAATATAGGGTTGATATCCTTCTCTTGTAAAGGACTAAAAGAAGTGTATTGAGTAAATATGGAGCTCATTGGGCATTATTCCGTGGCCTAATTATCACACATTGTGTTGGTGAACTACGCATATCCTGTGTTGTCGACTGTCTTTCTTTTCTATATATTGCGAAGTGCATAGAATGGTTTGTAGGATGGGTGTGTAAATCTGGTAGACCTAACTACCGAGTGGTAGCGAGGTAGATTTGCATATGCTTGTGTGTGTGAAAAATTGTTTCTCTATCAGCTCTGGGCAATAGTGAAAAAGTTAAAAAAAAATTATACACTGATTCACCCCCCTCTCTTAATGTCGACTCAAGTTCATCAGGCCCAACCGCTAGGTATGCGCCTAGTGATTCGATGCCGTTTAGGAGAGGATTTATTAGCAAGTGAAGCTTGAAGGTACATAGTCTTCAAATTGAAACAACATTATTAATGTTGGAAGAAATTGCTAACTTCCTAATTATCCGTCTCATATTCATTTATTAACTTTGTTTTTAATTTAATGAATGATGACGGTCTAGGATGATCGGAAGTTTCTGTTTCAGGGCATCATGATCTTTGAGTAGCTTTTACTATAAAGAAAATATCAAAACAAACATCTAAGGTTGTGTTTGGTATCATTTTTATTTTTATTTTCTTGATATGTTTTTATTTTTGTAAATGTTTGGCATGATTTTTGGATATTATTTATAAAAGAAAAAAACAAAAAGAGGTTCAAATTCAAAAAGAGGTTGAGACCTCTTTTTGATTTTTGGCCAAACCTCTTTTTGATTTTTGGCCAAAACTTAATTTTGGCTGTTTTTGCGCACGTGGACTATAAGTTAGAAAATTCAGGGTAAAAACGTAAATGGCGTTATAATCAAGGTTTCACCCACTTTTATATCCACTTCCCAAACACATCTCACGAACACCACCATCCATCTTATATGATAAGAAAAAAAAAATTTGGAAAGTTTGTTGGACAATCTCATCAAACAGGGCCTGCTGCTATTCCCTGGTTTGGGCAAGGAATCGGCTAAATTGCCCATAGAGAAAGAATTCCCGGTTGCAGTAGTTGTTTTTGCGGTAGCGGAAGCAGGTGCAGCGTTCTTTAAAGGAATATTATTGTTGCTGGTATTACAGAGAGCTGAGTCAGCTGACCGATAAGATCTCCGAAACAAATTGGGATCTTTTTCCGTGATTCCAAGACGGCCAGCGGGGCCAGAAGGGGGAGCGGAGGTCCAACTCTGCCCAAGAATATCCCCGACCATAAAAAGTAAGTTTTTGGAGGCTGGAACGGCCGGCGGAAGCCTGGGATGGCTGGTGAGTCCATAAGCTTTGTTCGAAAGACCACGTAGAGGATGCTGATTCTTCAATATAGAAAATTTCAAAAATGGTGGAGAAATGACTGATTTTCGTAGTTCATGATTTTTAGGGCATGTATATGAAGAAGCTCTGAGCAATTTGTTAGGGTTCCGAAAGCAAATCTAATTTTGAAAAAGAAGAACGTCAAAATTTCACAAACGATTGGAGTTTTACATCCTTCATCATCAGCTAAACGAGTAGTCGTCGCTCCGATAGTGAAATCTACAAAGCAGCTGAAACAAATTATTAAAATATTAATGACGACAGAAGCAGAGCTTCTTCTTCCTGATAACTTCTTCTTCTTAGTCCTTGAATCTTCAAAGTAAGAACAACTCCCCATGGCCATGGATCTCAAACCAGAAGAACTGAAGAAGAAGTAGAAGCAACCAAGCAGTAGCAGCAGAGCCAACTTAATTACCTTCGTCGGATTCGAAGGTCTTCAACCAATTAAATAAGTTTTTTGCTATCAAATTTCAGTACTTAACAGTTAATTATCATGAAGAAAAAGGTGGATGTCGACACTAGGACGACGAAAATTCGCCCTTGGACTTAAAGACTATCCCTTTCATGAGTTCAGCTACGGTAACCAACCCGTACATTATTTCTACCAAACAAAAAAACCCAATCCGTACATTATGGCTATCGCCAATTAATAATTAGAAACTAGTTGTCGAGTTCGGATCACTTGTTATATTTTCCATGGGATGCCTAAACCGTTGATGCAGTATGAGACCTACTTCTAGAGTCTGGGATCCACTGGATATAAATTGTGATGGGATCCCAAGGAGGATATAATTACATGCCGGTGATCTATTCTCCTATTTGTCATCAACGATTGAGGGATTTGATTGGTACAATTCGAACTGGTTGATCAAGATCTAGATCGAACAGGACTGATTCTGTACACCCACCAACTCGGCAAGGGTTCAAAAGGCCAACCCTAATATGATTAGACAAAATTCATTGAAGACAAGACTAATCCCATCGGCTGTGTCAATTTGAGTTTGGATCACCTCCTCGTAAGTATAATCTCATAGGGATTTCATCACCGTCCATGGGATGCTATGAGACCTATCATTACAGGATGGGATACATTACATATGAATGGTAATGAAATCCCTGGGAGAGTATATGTACATGAAGGTGAATTACTCCCAACCTTCTCTTGTCTAACTCTCATGCATACACTTGAACCTCGTTCGGATCAATGTACAGGTACTCTCATTGAATCCCATCACAGTCGATGTAGTGTAGAACCCACTGAATATGAACGGTGATGAAATCCCATGAAAAATACAAGTGCATATAGATGAAGTATTCTCACTTGAACCATCTATAAAATGGACTTATCTTCCTAAATTATCTAAAATTCAAACCATTGAATGAACACGTGTTAAATTTTGATTGGATGTGTATGGACAACTTTTTGTTACACCTATTTTCCAAACTTATACGGGATAGAAATCCTCTACATCCATCCAACTGTCCAGTCGAACATCAAACGACTAAAATACACTAGACACATATCTCGAAGTAATCTCAACCATCCAATGTTCAAACGAAAGGAAAAGATTTCTATGCACTTATACGTACTTTAAAGGCTGCAAAATTATTCAAAAACTTTTGTGTTTTCAACATTTTTGTCTTTGTTTGCAGGGAAATCCCTTTCCCATGCATCAACCACGAGTTTACGATGTTCGAGGATTTAAATCTTATCCTACTAGTGTATGGATCCTGAAAAATTAATCAATAACATATATAATATTTTAAAACAAAATCGAATCTTGAACCATGCTCACAAACTACTGTACGAAACTTATCAAAAAAAATTTATGTTAAATACAGCCACGTATATTATTCTCAATCCCCATCACCACTTGCTGAAGTCTGATTACTACTCTGGATACGTGGAACTCCACAAACTTCCTTTTTATTCTCCATAATGATAAGGTTTGGGCCATGTACTTTTTCAGCCACATTAAAAGTTGGCTCTACCCAACTAATCATTGAATTATTTGTAGATCTTATGGATTAATTAAATATCAAATTTTATATTCAAATTCAATTAAATAAGAAATATTTATTCATTTATGTCCATACATGTTTGTATATTTTTCAGCTGTCCATGGATGTCCATGTACCCTTTTACAATGTATCGACTTTCAAGACTTTATTTTACACTTGCAAATCCATTGGGCTTAAACTTAACATGTAGATTAGATTAGAGGTGTCAATTAGTTAATTTCGGTTGGTCTTCGTCAAGCTTAATCGGTCATTGTTGTTGCTGAAATCGGTAGTACTGACGTGGCCCTTCTCCTGAAAAAAAATAAAGATCTTTGGGAGGTTAGATTGGGTAGTCTAGTGGCCACTCCAACGTTCAAGTCAATCACAGGGCAAACAGTATGAAGCTTAAAAGAAATTACAAGTTCCTTTAAAAGATGGGGTAAGGTTTGAATGTTCTCACAGTGTGTACTCCTTTTATTTATGATCATCAAGTGTTTATATAAGCCGATGCCTACCAAGTTGGAGCTGGATACGCCATTGAGTTAGTTGAGTTGATGTAGGTAACTGTCTCTTCGAGACATCAATCGATTATAATCTATAACAGTTGGATCATAATCTCAAGGCTGGGAGACAACCTATATGCAGTTCTCATAGGAGTCCAATGAGTATCATAGATAGCGGAGGTGGTGGCCTAGACTACATTTCTGAACTCCTTTACTATTCCCATGCAGAATATAGGGAATGATAACTTATCAACAATATCCCTACAACCGTACACTAAGTACTTGTCGACCTGACACGTGGCAAAGTGCACGTGTTTCCTCAAAGGGATGGAGTTGTCTTGAGGATGACACGTGTCGAAACAGTATCACCTTTTCATTGGATGAGTGAATGCGCTATTAACAATCATCGTCAATTTAATACCTTGCACCTTGACCGGCATGTTTATTAATTGGTTCTCATCTGCAAGACATGGACACATTTATATTCGGTGGTCAGTTTCAGTCTCTAATCGGTCTTATGTTAATCAGTCTAATCGGTCTATTAACGAGCTTCAATGATGCAAACCAACTAGTCCATAATTGGTTATACGAACCTAACAACCATTCAACTAGTGCACAATGGAAAAAAGCACAACTCTTGACTCATGCTATTTTTTAATTGGTCATTATTTATTCTATATTTACAACATGCTAGCCTATTTTTAGAACATTTCCTAAATGAAGAGGGAGAATAAGAAGGAGAAATGAAAGACATTTAGCCATTTGGGGTTTATGCCTTGATTTTTATTTATTTATTTTATTTATTTTTTTGTTTAAGAAGGGTTTATGCCTTTTGGAATTTAAATAATGGGCATTTAATTGGTCGATTTCAGTTTCAGTCCAAATTGGTCGATACAATTGAACAACTGACGGGCTGCACTATTACATCGTGAACAATCGATTAATAATTGGTTCAGGCCAAAACTTGACACATTTAGTAAACATTGCAAGTAGGTCCTGATTTTAATTGATCAGCCAAATTCGAAGAACATGATGCAGGACATAAATTGACATCCCTAAATAAGAGACTTTGAGATCTATCCATCCACAAAATTTGAGTACCATCAGATCTGCCACATGGAAAACTATTGAAGGAGAGCTCTCTTGGATATCTTGGATAACTTTGGGCTTGAAAAAAAAAGGTTCTAGGTCAATTTGATAATACAAACTAAATTACTCTAATCAAGGATCACTTTTTTCCTTTCAATCAAATTTTGCCACATGTAATAAGACGCATTTAAAATTTTGTAAAAATCAAATTAATTTGAAGAATTCAGATTATTAAAGAACACAAGAGTGGAATCCTATACATGAACTGGTGGCGTCTGAGTCTCACAACCAATTAACAATAGTTCAATTATCATGATAAGTTTCAAAACTTACATTTGTTTCTCGTTTATAAGTATAAACATCAAAACATAAGAGGTTGAGCCCTCTCTTGACCCTATAGAGCTCCTTCCTTTTGATAACGCTCCTCTGTAACAGAATACAATATTGTGGGGGTGAGCACAAGAGCTCAGTAAGGGTAAATACATCTATTAAGATTCAACAAACAAGCATAACAATCATCTTATTTCTTCAAAAAAAAAAAAAAAAAATCATCTTATTAAATGCATGCTCTAAGTTAACAGATACAGCATAGTCTTGTTCACAAAATTTTATTGGAGATCTTAACATTTCTTAGATTTTCATTCTCTACTCTGATGACATTTCTTGTCCTTGCATGCATTGTTATCTTCAGACTCAACGGATCAACTATTTTTTTATCTTTATTCTTTCTTATAGACTCAATGACGACTTGACCGTTTCTTATCCTACGTAATGACTCAACGGATCATCCGTTTATTGTCTTTACTTTTTCTCTTTACATTCATTGGCTCAATAGGTGATCCATTTCTTGCCCTTGCATGTCTTTCTCGTTACATTTTTGATAAGTGTATAATTTTATATTTTTTTATTCTTTTTGCATTATGATTTTTAGGGTGTTTTATGCCTTATTGAGCTTAATATAATTTATTTTATGAGTTTGATATATTTTTAAAAATCTTGTTAATTAATTAATAAAATATGAAAAAAAATTATAGCACTCTTAATAATAACGTTTTGAATTTCATGTAGGATTCTGACATGGAAAGAGTTCATTTGGACTTCCAAATGTGGTTTCAAAATCTAATCTGAAAAATGGATCCAAATCTAAACCACAGAAGGAAGGTTGCTACACATGAAACGTTCACTATTGGAATGCCTTGATTGATTATTAAAAATCTTGAGGAGAATATACACAACTATAGAATCTTACAGAATTTGGTAGATTTGGGGGTGACAATTGTTTAATAATGGAATGATTTTCATCTAATCTAGGAATGAAGATTTTGTTTAATTTTTTTATTTCCATGTAATAAGGTTGTGAAATCTAGGCATACCAATTTTAGTCTTGTATTTTGGTTATTTAAACAATGTAAAGCTTATGTAAAGAGCATCGAAGAGTGATTGAGAAAGAAGACAATGGCTGAAGAACAACTCTCTTTCTTTTGTGTTCTTGAAGAAGTCATGTATGGCTAGTTTTCTTATCTTTGGTTAGACGGAGCTGAAGCCATCATTGTAAACTTGTGAGACTTGTTTTTTATTTATTAATTTTTAATTGAATATTTGTTTTTCTTCTAATTTATGTGTATAATGATTGATGAATGAGTTGATTAGGAGTACAACTAATTTATTTATTTATCTAATCAATTGTTAGATTAGAATTGAATTGCTATCAATTGATTATTCTATGTCAGTGGCAATGAGGATTGATGTTAATGAACAAATTAATGTTATATTCCTAGGAGAAATCAGATTAAAATAATTAAACCACGCTGGTGTGTGTTTAACGTTTAATTTCAATCGTCTTTCTAATTGTTATTGCTATTCCTGAATCAAATCGAGAGTCTAGTCTTGAAATTGATTTAAGAATAAGGTATTATTAATAAGTTATCTTTTAATAGACCAATCTTAAGGAAAGACTAAGGATTTTAGGCCTAGTCCTAATTTTCTTGATTGATTATTCAATTGGAATTGATTATCCTTTATGTCGATGAACAAGTTTACGAAGATGGTGTAAGTATCCTTTTGACCGGAGCTTTCTCTTATTGGTTTAATCTTTGATTTTTGTATTACCTTGCTCTTTATTCTTGCATTTAGATAATTAATTACTGTTCTTTTCTACTGCAAACATACCCCCCTCCATACGTAGGATAGCCAATGAAGTTGTGCTAATAAGATTAATCAGAATCTGCTTTAGTACAACAATTGGTTACTTTCTGAGTCTTATTTTATTTTTATTTGTTTTTCTCTCTTTAGGTTAATTAAACATTTTGATCTTGATCATACAATCCTTGTGGGTTCGACCCTTACTTGCTACTATCTACGTTTCAAAGTAAGGTAATTTAATTTGAGCGCTCGACACGCATCAAATTTTGGCGCCGTTGTCGGGGATTGTTTTGATTAAATTGATTTGTTTGGTTATTTAATTGATTTTTATTTTTATTTTTTATTATCTGTTTGTTTTCTTAAGTGAATGACCTGATCTTCTCATTTGGGAGAGTTACAATTTGATCCAGAAATAGAAAGAACTCTGCACAAGCTAAGGAGAGAAAGTAGAAAGACAACAAAAAATTCTTCACCAAGCAATAACGTAGCCATTGATTTAGCTTCTGGCAGCACTAGTAATTCAGACTTTGAAGAAATGACAGACAACAACAATCGCACTCTTAAGGAATTAGCGGCTCCTAATCTGAACCAACAACCACTCTGCATCGAGTATCCTAATCTCGATGTTGCCTTTGAACTTAAATCCGGTCTAATCCATCTCCTTCCTACTTTTCGTGGTCTTGTAGGTGATGACCCACACAAGCATCTAAAAGAATTTCATGTGGTATGTTCGAGCATGAAACCAATCGGAATTTCTGAGGAGCAAATCAAGTTGAGGGCGTTTCCATTCTCATTAGCGGACAATGCAAAAGATTGGCTTTATTACTTGCCATCAGGATCCATTACCACATGGAATGAGATGAGGCGGTTTTTCTGGGAAAAGAATTTTCCAGCTTCAAGAGCAGCCAATATTGCGAAAGAAAATCTGTGGTATTAGGCAATATAATGGAGAAACACTTTATGAATAGTGGGAGCGATTCAAGAAGCTTTGTGCCAGCTGCCCTCATCACCAAATTAGCGACCAATTACTCATTCAATACTTCTACGAATGGCTTTCTCATACTGATAGGGGTATGATTGACGCAGCGAGTGGAGGAGCATTAGTGGATAAAACTCCAAGGGCAGCCCGTAATTTAACTGCAAATATGGCTGCTAACTCTCAGCAATTTGGTGTAAGAAATGACCCTCCATCGAACAAGGTTAATGAGGTAAGCACTTCTTCTCTTGAATTAAAAATTATAGAATTGTCTTCACTTGTTCATCAATTGGCTGTGGATAAGGTACAACAGGTTCAAACTTGTGAAATTTGCTACATCGCGGGACACCCAACTGATATGTGTCCCACGCTTCAAGAGGAATCTACAGAGCTAGCAAATGTTGTGGGTGGATTTCCAGGACAACCTCAACGTAAGTACGATCCATACTCAAATACTTACAATCCGGGATGAAAGAATCACCCAAATCTCAACTATAGTAATCAAGATGGCCCCAATCGTCAGTATGGGTATCAACAAGGCCAACAACATTTTCAATCTAGACAACAAGCACCTTCAAGTTCAGGTATGACCTTGGAAGATATTGTTAAAACACTTGCCAATGATTCATCACAATTTAAACAAGAAACAAGGGCAGGTATAAAGAACTTGGAGACTCAAATAAGTCAATTGGCCACTTCAATGAGTAGACTAGAGACTCGAGGCTCGGGAAAGCTACCTTCGCAATCGATGGTGAATCCGAAGGAAAATGCAAATGCCATAGTTTTGAGAAGTGGAAAAGAAGTGGAGAATATAGAAAAGGAAAAAGAGAAAGAGACCTCAAAATCAGCTCCAACATCTATTTTCTCATCTGGGGTAAACTCTAAACCTTCTATTTCCTCTATTCCTATTCAACTCCTTTTCCTAGCAGATTTGCTCAATCTAGAAACGAAGAAAAAGAAAAAGAGATGTTGGAGATTTTTTGAAAGATAGAGATAAATATACCTCTTATTGAAGCAATTAAACAAGTGCCACGGTATGCTAAATTTCTTAAGAAATTGTGCACATCCAAGAGAAAACTGAAAGGAGATGAAAATGTAAGTATGGGTGAAAATGTCTCAGTCATTATTCAACGGAAGCTTCCCCCTAAGTGTAAAGACCCAGGTGCATTCACTATCCCATGCAAAATAGGTAACACCAATTTCAATAGAGCTATGTTAGATTTAGGAGCATCAATTAATGTCATGCCTTATTCAATATATGCTTCATTAAATCTAGAACATTTAAAAGAAACTGGTGTAACTAGTCAATTAGTTGATAGATCAAATATATATCCTGGAGGTGTGATTGAGGATGTGTTAGTTCAAGTTAATGAATTGGTATTTCCTGCTGATTTTTATGTATTAAAAATGGAGGATGACTCATCTCATAATTCTACACCTCTTTTGTTAGGTAGACCATTTTTAAAGACTGCTAAAACAAAAATAGATGTTCATGATGGTACCTTATCTATGGAATTTGATGGCGAGATAGTTCTCTTTAATCTTTTTGAGGCTATGAGGTATCCTAGTGATATAAATTCTGTTTTTGCTATTGATATAATTGATTCTATGGTACAACAAGTTTTTGAATTAAATGGTGAAGATGAGTTGATGGTAGTCATTAGCAAACATTTAAATAGCATGAATTTCAATTCAGAATTTATGTTAAATGCTGAATTAGAGAAGATGTTGATGGCATAGCAGGCCTTACCCCCAATTCCAAAAAGATATAATGTTGCTTATATTGAGTTGCCTATATCTTATACAAGGTTGTTACCTTCCATTGTGCAGGCACCTATAGTTGAACTGAAACCACTTCCAGACCATCTCAAATATGTCTACTTAGGAGACAATGAGACGTTACATGTGATAATAGCAAGGGACTTGACCAAGCTACAAGAGGAGAAACTCATTCGAATTTTGAGAGACCATATGACAGTCATTGGGTGGACAAGAGCCGGCATTAAGGGAATCAGCCCGGCCATGTGCATGCATCGCATACTTCTTGAGGAGGGAGCCAAACCAATTAGAGAAGCACAGTGTAGACTCAACCCTCCTATGATGGAAGTTGTGAAGAAGGAGATATTAAAGCTCCTTGATGTTGGAATTATCTATCCTATCTCTGATAGTAAGTGGGTAAGTTCGGTTCAGGTGGTACCTAAAAAGACGGGCATAACTGTTGTTAAGAATCAAATAATGAGTTAATCCCTACTAGGATACAAAATGGGTGGCGTGTTTGTATTGATTACAGGAAATTGAATGTTTCAACTCGTAAAGACCACTTTTCTCTTCCATTTATCGATCAAATGTTGGAGAGGTTAGCAGGTCATTCGCACTATTGTTTTCTTGATGGTTATTCAGGTTACTATCAAATTGTGATTGCACCTGAAGATCAGGAGAAAACGACATTCACCTGCCCATTTGGTACCTTTGCTTACCGACGAATGTCGTTTGGTCTTTGCACCGCCCCAACCACATTCCAGAGGTGTATGGTTAGCATTTTTTTTGATTATGTAGAGAACATTATAGAAGTTTTCATGGAAGACTTTACTGTTTATGGAGACTCTTTTGATACATGCTTGAATAACCTTACACTTGTTCTTAAGAGGTGTATAGAAACTAACCTTGTTTTGAATTCTGAGAAGTGTCATTTTATGGTAACACAAGGAACAGTTTTAGGTCATGTGATATCTTCTAGAGGTATAGAAGTTGACAAAGCAAAGATAGATCTTGTTCAATCTTTACCTTACCCCACAACTGTGCGGGAAGTGTGTTCCTTTCTTGGACATGCAGGCTTTTATCGGCGCTTTATCAAGGATTTCTCGAAAATTTCATTGCCCTTATGCAAGCTCTTATAAAAGGAAGTGGTGTTTGACTTTAATGATGAGTGCAAAAGAGCTTTTGACAAGCTCAAAGAACTGCTAACAACAGCCCCAGTGATTCAATCATCGAACTGGAAACTCCCATTTGAGATCATGTGTGATGCTAGCAATTATGCTATTGGGGCTGTTTTGGGCCAACATGTTGGGAAAATTGCTCATGCTATCTATTATGCCTCTCGGACACTAACTGAAGCACAGTGTAACTACTCCACAACGGAAAAAGAGCTATTGGCTATAGTTTTTACTTTGGAAAAATTTAGATCTTATTTATTGGGAACTAAAGTTATTGTCTATTATGATCATGTAGCTCTTAGGCATTTGCTAGCGAAAAAGGAATCTAAGCCAAGATTGATAAGATGGATCCTTCTTCTTCAAAAATTTGATTTGGAGATTAAGGACAAAAAGGGAGCTGAGAATTTAGTTGCAGACCATCTTAGTCGGGTGGTTAAGGAGGGTGATGCGATACCATTACAAGATTTCTTCCCAGATGAACAACTACTTAAGGTGACAAATGTAATGCCCTGGTATCCAGATTTAGTCAATTATTTGACTACCAAAATCTTACCACCAGAGCTACCTAGAGTACGAAGAGAGAAAATCAAGAGTGATGCTCGGTACTACATTTGGGATGACCCTTATCTTTGGAAACAATGTTCAGACCAAATGGTAAGAAGGTGCGTATCTGAAACTAAATTTGAATCCATTATTATATTTTGTCATTCATATGCATGTGGTGGACATTTCGGTCCTAAAAGAACAGCAAGAAAAGTGCTTGAATGTGGCTTCTTTTGGCCATCATTATTTCATGATGCATATATATTTTGTAAGTCATGCACTCGTTGCCAATACTCAGGTAATGTGGCCCGTAGGGATCAAATGCCACAAACCCCCATACTTATTTGTGAAATTTTTTATGTTTAGGGCATTGACTTTATGGGTCATTTTCCTAATTCTTTTGGCAATGTTTATATTTTACTTGCTGTTGATTATGTGTCAAAGTGGGTGGAAGCAAAAGTCACACGAACTGATGATTCTAAAGTGGTTACAGATTTTGTCAAGTCTCACATTTTTGTTAGATTTGGGATCCCAGACAATGATCAGTGATAGAGGGACTCACTTTTGTAACCGCACTGTAGCAGCACTGCTTATGAGGTATGCTGTGACCCATAAGATTTCAACTGCCTACCATCCACAAACTAATGGGCAAGCCGAGGTATCTAATAGAGAGGTGAAGTCAATTTTAGAAAAAACAGTTAATCCGAATAGGAAAGACTAGAGTACAAGATTTGACGATGCACTATGGGCTTATAGAATTGCTTATAAGACACCTATAGGGATGTCTCCATATAGGTTGGTTTATGGAAAAGCATGTCATCTACCGGTAGAATTGGAGCACAAGGCATTCTGGGTAATTAAGCAGTGTAACATGGAAACGGATAAGGCAGGGGAGCAACGAAAGTTGCAATTGCAGGAGTTAGAGGAGATTCGCAATGGAGCTTATGAGAACTCTCGGATTTATAAGGAAAAGACAAAGGCCTTTCATGATAAAATGATTTCTAAGAAGTAATTTGTTGTCGGACAAAAAGTGCTCCTTTATAATTCAAGGCTTCGATTATTTTCTGGTAAGTTACAATCTCGCTGGATTGGTCATTTTATTGTTATTAATGTCTTTCCACATGGTGCAGTTGAGATTCAAAGTTTGGACACTCAAAAGATTTTCAAGGTCAATGGATATAGACTTAAACCTTACCATGAAAGTTTTCAAGTTAACTCGTTGGTTGAGAAAGCTATGGACTTAGAAGATCCATTTTATCCAGATTGAGGAAAGCTGCAAAGTCGAGCGAACGACGTTAAACAAAAGCGTTGCTTGGGAGGCAACCCAAGAAATCAGATTTGCTTTCTTAACCCTTTCTCTTTTTATTTATTTATTTATTTTTGTCATAGATATTATGTTTGTATGTGTCTTTTTCTTTGCATTTAGCTTACATTGGGGACAATGTAAGTTTTAAGTGTGGGGGAATTCTACAATGTGTTTTATTTTTATTTTTACATGTTGTTAGTATATATTGGTTGTATATAGTAACTAAAAAAATATTGGTTGTATATACTAACTGAAAAAAAATTGACTTCAAATTTTTTTTCAAAAAAAAAAAATTTTTTTTAACCAGTTACAAGTTTGGATTAATTCTCTAAAGTGACCATGTTGAACTTTACAAATATGATTAAATTATTGGGATGCTTGAACCTTAGATTAGATATGCAACTAAATTTGAATCACCATCTGAGATAAAGTTTTATTGTTATGTGTCTTTGTATTTCACGTTTGCACCAACTCTTAGTTGTGGGGAATAAACGGTAAATTTGAGAAATGACAATTCTAAAAAAAAAAAAAAAAAACTTGAAAAAGAATAAATAACTGCTTCAATGTCCAAAATGCCTCAAAAACAAAAGAAAAATTGAGATGATGGTTATAAGCAGTTTAATTGACTAAGTCTGATTTTGTGGCCTTTGTTACTTGAGTTATTAAGTCCTAGGGGTGTCTCTACACCTAGTTCCATAAAGCCAACTGGTTTGGGAGTCACTGACCCAACACTTGCTACATGGGTAACTTAGAAAGCCTAAGAAAACGGACATTGCACAGGTCGATGAAAAAAATTGACTTCCAAATTTTCTGATTTTGTGGCCTTTGTTACTTGAGTTATTAAGTCCTAGGGGTGTATCTACACCTAGTGCCCTAAAACCAACTAGTTTGGGAGTCACTGACCCAACACTTGCTACATGGGTAACTTAGAAAGCCTAAGAAAACAGACATTGCACAAGTCGATAAAAAAAATGGTGTTATTTTTCTTGAAGTATACTGTAAAGCCCCTTACTAATTGAGTTACATCACTTCACACTGTAGATGCATATTAATATGAATTTGTTGAAGATGGTGACTAAAATAAAGTTATTGTATCTTTGATAAGATTTAAATTTTCTATTGAGTTTAATTCTGTTTATGAGTTATAATTGTGGAGTATTTAAGATTTTATTTAATTCTTATAATTTGTCAAATCTAAAAATATTTTTCTTTGAATTTTGTGGGTAGATTCACTACAAACCCTCACGAGACACAACTCGTCCACTAGGGGTAACCTAGGGGTTCAATGGCTTGTTGTACATGCTAAATGCAATCGTGGTTCCTACGAAAGTGGAATAGTTTATGATATTTTTTTATTTTATTTTGCCCGAGGACGTGCAAAGGCTAAGTGTGGGGGAATTTGATAAGTATATAATTTTATATTTTTTTATTCCTTTTGTATTATGATTTTTAGGGTGTTTTATGCCTTATTGAGCTTAATAGAATTTATTTTATGAGTTTGATATATTTTAAAAATCTTGTTAATTAATTAATAAAAGATGAAAAAAATTATAGCACTCTTAATAATAACGTTTTGAATTTCATGTAGGATTCTGACATGGAAAGAGTTCGTTTGGACTTCCAAATGTGGTTTCAAAATCTAATCTGAAAAATAAATCCAAATCTAAACCACAGAAGGAAGGTTGCTACACATGAAACGTTCACTATTGGAATGCCTTGATTGACTATTGAAAATCTTGAGGATAATATACACAACTATAGAATTTTACAGAATTTGGTAGATTTGATGGTGACAATTGTTTAATAATGGAATGATTTTCATCTAATCTAGGAATGAAGATTTTGTTTAATTTTTTTATTTCCATGTAATAAGGTTGTCAAATCTAGGCATACCAATTTTAGTCTTGTATTTTGGTTATTTAAACAATGTAAAGCTTATGTAAAGAGCACCGAAGAGTGATTGAGAAAGAAGACAGTGGCTGAAGAACAACTCTCTTTCTTTTGTGTTCTTGAAGAAGTCATGTGTGGTTAATTTTCTTATCTTTGGTTAGACGGAGCTGAAGCCATCATTGTAAACTTGTGAGACTTATTTTTTATTTATTGATTTTTAATTGAATATTTGTTTTTCTTCTAATTTATGTGTATAATGATTGATGAATGAGTTGATTAGGAGTACTACTAATTGATTTATTTATCTAATCAATTGTTAGATTAGAATTGAATTGCTATCAATTGATTATTCTATGTCAGTGGCAATGGGGATTGATGTTAATGAACAAATTAATGTTATATTCCTAGGAGAAATCAGATTAAAATAATTAAACCACGCTGGTGTGTGCTTAACGTTTAATTTCAATCGTCTTTGTAATTGTTATTGCTATTCCTGAATCAAATCGAGAGCCTAGTCTTGAGTTTGATTTAAGAATAAGGGTACTATTAATAAGCTATCTTTTAATAGACAATCTTAAGGAAAGACTAAGGATTTTAGGCCTAGTCCTAATTTTCTTGATTGATTATTCAATTGGAATTGATTATCCTTTATGTTGATGAACAAGTTTACGAAGATGGTGTAAGTATCATTTTGACCGAAGCTTTCTCTTATTGGTTTAATCTTTGATTTTTGTATTACATTGCTCTTTATTCTTACATTTTAGATAATTAATTATTGTTCTTTTCTACTGCAAACATACCCCCCTCCATACGTAGGATAGCCAATGAAGTTGTGCTAATAAGATTAATCAGAATCTACTTTAGTACAACAATTGGTTACTTTCTGAGTCTTATTTTATTTTTATTTATTTTTCTCTCTTTAGGTTAATTAAACATTTTGATCTTGATCATACAATCCTTGTGGGTTCGACCCTTACTTGCTACTATCTACGTTTCAAAGTAAGGTAATTTAATTTGAGCGCTCGACACGCATCAATTCTTTATATCTTACATCGTATGTCTTTGTGTGCGTTTTACATGCATACACGATCGTTCATTGCTATTCAAAGCTTACTGAAATTCATCACATCTTATCTCATGGTATGACAATTTATACAACAGTAGCATATGGTATTTATAAAACCCGCACTCTACGAACTCGATCTAAGCATCTATATCGTGTCATGACAGGTCTTCTGATCATAACCAGACCAGACGGGACTAGTGACAAACCATAAAGTTAGATACGAAAATAGACGAAACGGACGTGTCATAAGACATACCGGTCTATGGTACCGGTCTATCATACCGGTCAATCGGTATGTCTACGCAGGCAGTCCAGTTAGATTTGAAAACGGATCTCTGCAGGTTCCGCTTGCCAAATCTCAATCCATGAGACTTTCCTAACATAGGAAACTCTCCTAAAACCTACCCTAGCCTATATATAGACTCCTAAACCTCCTTAGATTCTCTTTGTTTGCTCTCACAAATCCTAGAGACGAGAAGGATATCTGGAGAGGAGAAAGGAGCTAAGGAAGGTTGTAGAGGAGACTCCATTGGAAGAAGAACGCCATAGTTCGTAGACCAACAGTGAGTGATGTACCTCTCTCTAGTTTTAGGTTGTTCTAGGTGTTGATCAATACCATGCAAGGCTAGGTATTGATTCAAAACCCTACTTTGCCGTTAAACCCAAGTAAACCCTAATTTAATTGTTAAACCCTAGATTTGAACTTTAGATCAAGGATCATTGGAAGTAGGATCTTAATGGAATATAAGACATATCCTAGTATGTTGTTTAGGCCTAGAAAGCATAGGAGGAACCCTAGAAACAAAGTTGGAATACCGACGGAAGACGAGCACCATGAGGGTGGTTACGGAGGTATATCGGTCGATATACCGGTGGCAGTATATGCGACCGGTACCCTCTCGGGAAGCTTGCCAAGGCTGTCCGATTGACTATACCGGTTGCACCATTCTCCACAGTGCCGTGACCGGTATATACCACCAGTATGTCCAGAATGTGTTGATTTTTTACCCTAGTTGGGTTCCGTCCAATGTAAACCTATGTAATCAAATTCTAACTAAACCCTAACGATATGTACGACCTTTTGACAACGAGGTTGGACTCGGTGATGTAAAGCAAAGTTGCAATCAAGCATCAGGTAAGAGAATCGGACCCAAATCCTAATTGACTAATAACAATAAAACGTTGCTAATAACTATTCTTGTTTCCATGAAATGTTGCTTGTGTATATTCACATGTCATCTTTATTTTCGGTTATTATATTATGTTCATGCATACTCGCTATGCTAGGATGTGATTGTTAGGCATGTGATTGTTTTCATTGGTGTGTGAAATGGGAAGGGCCTGGGGTCATAGATCATTCCTCACATTAGCACTTTTTCATATCACTACTATCTTAGCATATTTGGTACGAGTAGGGTATTAGGGGGGGACGTGGCATTGTGGTCTATGGCATGTCCGCTAGACTAAAGCCCTATCTCTATGCCGTAGGGAGCTGTTCTGAGATAGAGTTTTGATACTGTAGTGACATGTAGGATTGGTTAGTAACGAGCCCACTTGCAAGCCCTCGCCAATAGGGGTGTAGGTATTGGTACGGTGCAGGATATCAAGGGGAGGACGTGGGATGGAGGCGCAGCTTGCTCACTAGACTTTAGCTCTATTTCTATACCGAAGTGAGTGATGTGGGACGACAGAGATGTGTGATCCGTTAGGCTTGCTCACACTCTCGTGCATGGAGGTGTAGAGTGCAATATATCCTTACCATAGCATTGTGCAAGTATACCAGACTAAATGTGAATGTTACTCATGCATATTACTTGTTGTATTATCTAATTTCCTACTGATCTAGGTTGTAAGCTCACCCTTGTGTATATATAATTTTTTAGATGTTGATGCATGTTACACTGTAGAGGACTACATAGATGCTCCAGTGTATGGAGGTATTGCTGTTTTGGGAGTGCAAGCAAGGGAGGACGAGCATGATACGAGTGCCCTTATTCCGTGTACCTCTAGGATAGTTTTGGTTTATTTTATTTTATTTCAGTCTAGGATTTATAAAACGATGTAATAAGATTATATATACGTTTTGGTTTATTGAATAATTGTTTTACTATATTTTATAATGTAGAACTCAGTTCATTTAATTAAGACTTTCGTTGAATTATTATTATATTATGATTATGATTATGTGCATTAATTTGTGTGTATGGATACGATCTTATTGAGATCCTAGTGTGAACCGTTGGTTTAGTAACGGTTCATTCACACTTCTGCTTCAATCGAAATTGAAATGTGACAGCATTTGTATCACATACATATTCAAAGGTCTTTCAGTCATCATGTTATAGCATCGCATTCATGTGACAATACATAAAGAAAATGTCTAACTCAAACCAATACCCCAAGAACTAGGGTATTACAACAAAAATAGTGGTTGTTTCATAATTAATCATTACATATATGGTAATATGAAAAAAAAAAAAAAAAATATATATATATATATATATATATATATATATATATATATATATATATATATATATATATCCACACGAGTGGGAGGAAAATAAGGCATAAGGTGTCTCTAATATGTGCACAGATTTACATCGCATGAAAATGTAATATGATAATTCTAACCATTGAATATCTAAGAAATACTCTAAATAAATCGAGCTAGTATAAAAATTTCAGAATTTTATCAATACCTTCCTATATATTTTCCTATGTATTTTCAACCATCTCATTTCTTTTCAACATGTTTAATTTTGTCATAGGCTAACTCTGCTTGACTAAATTCTTTTTGTGGACCTACCAGAATCAGGAGCCTGCTCCATTTACTTTATAACCATAAAATAACATAAAAAATGAAATATGTTTCGACGTTGAGAGTGCCAGAATAATTTAATACCATTTCCATTTCTACCACGTGGAGGACTTTTCCAATAAATTAAATTTGACTCGAAGACTTTGGATTCACCCATTAATTGGCTTGTTTGAATAATAAATGAAATTTGAGTCCCTGGTCTCCTCCAAAAGAAATTTTTTAAAAATAATATACTGAAAAATAATAAAATTGGATTGTGATGATTTTAATAAAACATTCACTTGCGTTGCATTATCAACGGGTCGGTCTGATCAAAATTTAAGAGTTTTGGGCTAGGTAGGTTATACTATGTAAATTAATTAACAAGCTGCTCTGGTTTTGGATTGTTATCGGACTGGTTCAAATCAGTTTGAATCAGTTCAAATTGAAAACCCTATAGAAAATCCGTTAAGATCTTCTAAAAGGTTACACTAGTGAAGTTAGGGTTTAATATTCAATCTAAATTGGTTAGGCTTGGACCATAATCGAGTTTGGACTCATCAGTCCACTTTTTGGGATCGGTTTCAGATTGACCTAAATCAGACAGGACTAGTAAGATATGTCATACCTCAGCTTAAACATGTCCAATAATAATTCAATCATGATCAATTTTGAATTAATTACTGGTGCAATCCAAATTATGATTAGATCCTAAAATTGACGCCCCTACATAAAATGCCGGAAAGGCCTTAACGGTAACAAACATTGTCTTCGCCTCATTTTTTTTTAATGCTTTTTGTCTCTCTATGATCAGATGACAGAAAGGAATTACTGGACCCACTTTGGTCAAGGATCAGATCCATTGTGGGTCCAAAGGCCCTTAATGTTAAAAGTTTTTTCCATCTAAATTACTTGTCCATACTTGCCTAGATCATGGAGAAGACTTAGAAAGGAGACTTATCATTTAAAGATTAGATTGACGACATATGTACAAATCCTAATCATTCATTTTTGTTTCATCACTTGATGAGTTGATAATAACTACCTTCTTGGTTTTGGTATTGGCATTAAGCCAAGAACAATGATTCTCTCTCTCCCCAAACTCATATCCTTGAGGGTTTCTAATAGGTTGATGTCAATGCTATGATGTTGGACATAAATTTGATGGTTAAGATCTTTTCAATTCAAATCAATCTTATCTCAATTAAGTGGATTGGATGGATGGATCATATTTCTTCAATCATCTCTATTTAAAGTCATACAAGGTTTTAATCCTAAGTTATACATATACATATATTTCCTCATTAATCACTTCTCCTAATGTCATTGTAGGCTTACTTTTAGCTCTTTTATGTTTTTTTGGTATATATTATACAATTAATTATATAATACATTATGACATATGTAATTGTTTAGTATGATTTATGGTACTTATTTATACTTAAAATAAATTAATATAATCTAAAATCTACATATAGGTTAAAATATGTTTATCATTATTGTGATAATCTATTATTATTTTTTTATATCTAGTAGTATTAAATGGTTATTATTCATGATTCATTATTTATTCTTATAAACAATTTATTATAAATAACTCATAAACATAAAAATAAACTATATCAAAGACTTTATCAAAAAAAAAAATATTATCAAAGAGAACCTTAACTACTTCAATTTGAAATAAAGCATTTTTCTATACTAGAGCATTCAAATGCCTCTATTGCATGAATTTCTCGCAACTAATCACAAATTGGGACAACTCCAAGGTTTGCTCCAATTTATTCATTCTTTGTTTTATCTTTTATAATTTTTCCACTCATCCACACCAACATCTTCATTTCAGCACCATTAAATTTGTTTAAATGTTTTTCTCTTTACTACTAAACACCCAGCCTCATTTGTCATTGCTAGTCGAATAACTGACCTATAAAATTTCTCTTCGAAGATTGAATAGAATATGCCAATCACACAACTTTCCAGACACACCCCTCCATTCCATCCACCCTATTCTAATTCTATGAACAATGTCATCCTTTATTTCTCCTTCTTTATTCATGATAGAACTGAGGTATACATAAAGTTAGTACTTTGTGATATCTAAATATCATAAATTTTTACTACTCTACCCTCAATCTTATTGTTACCGAAGTTACACATCAAATACTCTATTTTTGTTTTATGTATCTTTAATCTTTTTTACTCCAAAGTTGATCCCATAGATCCAACTTTGCATTTATCCCAATGTTTATTTCATTCTTCTAAACATTTTCAAAGACAAAAAGTATATACTAAAGGATATTGATCTTGAATGTCTCTAGACAGCTCATCCACTCATCCATGATTAGGGCAAACATATAAGGGTTTAGAGTGGTGGGATCAACATTGGGTGTATGATTCTCCTGCAGTTCTTAGCTTCCCTGATTCCCCATTTAGCCCCTGGAGATGTCTAGAATGACAGTGATGCCACAAGCTAGCAAGAGCTCTCGCCACTGTAGTCTTCTGTCAATTTGTTCTACATGGCAATATTCACGTAGAAGCAAGCAATAGCTGCTGGTTCTCCAAGATAAAACCATGAGCTTCCTTCATGCGTCCAAGGTGGAGATTGAAAGATTTGCCACCCATACTTGAGGGCGGCTAGAGAATTTCATTTGGATCCTACTCTTGAGGGATATCTCCTTTCTTTCTTTCTTTCTTGGATTTTCATTCCGAACCTTTGTGTTTGTGAGAATGCACACACAAGCCATGATGAAAATGACTTCGGTGCAGCAGTTGCTTTTAAACAGACATGGAATCTGGAGCTATGATTACAATTGCCTTGAACACCTCTCATCGTAATTTCTCTAATTTCTACTGTTTTCTCTTTAGTTTTGCTTCATGAGAAAGGTGGATTCTGTGCTGCATTTGGTATGCATTCTAAGTCAAAAACGTATTTTTGGATCTTATTACTTAACCAATGTGGATTTCACATCATAAACTGCATGATTGTTGCTAATTATAGGAATAGTTGAGGTATTAAGATAGGTTGAAGAATTAGGGGACCTAACTGAGGCCGATGATTGATACGAACAAAGGGGCTCCATAAGTAATGTTCAGGACCATCGATTCTTTGCAAAGGGTATTATCTTATACTTGGGTTGGGGTTTTTTTTTTTTTTTTTTTTTTGGATAGGTAGGCCCCGAAGAGATTTGAACTCATAACCTCTTCATACTTGGGTTGGGTTGAGATTTGAACTCATAACCTTCGTAGGTCGGGGCAAGTATTATGTAGTAGACTCGGGTACCCAAGTCAGATTAGATTTTAATTTGACACAGTTCAAAGGTGAGGTATCTATTGGATGATATCTTAGTGGACTTAATTAATTATCAGGCTCATTGAGTATTGGGAGTTCATGTCACTAAGTTGATCGGTTCGATCTGATTTACCCCAGAATAAAGATAGACAATCTTTAGTCATTGTATTAAGGTTGTGACAATATTATAAATACTAAGTCATGAATCTCTGTAGCCTTAGTCACTTAAATCTCTCTCGGCTCCCAAACACATAGAGAAAGTTACAAAATTCCTCTAAGGGCTATGGAAGACTGTGATCAAAGCTACTATATACGGCGGAAATCAATCTTTTACATAGGTATGTCTTTATTATTATGGTTATTTTATGATTCCATTGTGTCCTATCTAGGGTAATTTTATAGATGATTAATCTAACAATATTTCTGCAAGGTTATGGAGATGGAGAAGATAACCCAGAATTGCTAAGTAATTGTTCGCTAAGTAATTGTTCAACCATAGACATTCTTGTATAAGAAATGTGATTGAACATAGTTTTAATTAGGTTGTTGAAAAGCAGATTTTATATTTTAGGAGCAATGCGCCTCCACTCTCCTTGGAACACCAAAGCTACATTGTGCTTGCTTGTTGGACTTCATAACTACATCCGAGAAGAACAAATAGCAGGTGAAGAATTTGGAAGACGAGGAAATGATGAAGTGGTACATAACATAAATCTGGTGGACGATGGTGGTCATTCTACAACAAATCTTCATGAACCTAATAGTCAACATAAGCAATCAAGAGAGATTAAGAAAGAAATTGCAAATCACGGTTTGATTTATGAAGAACTCTTGTATTGATATTTGGTTATGTTGCTCTACTATCAATGTTTCAAATCCTTTTATTTTTGGAGAGTGGATTTTTAAATCTTTGTATTACATTTCATTATAACTTGTAGGAGAATGATTGAAACTAGCTAGCCAGCCTCCAATATACTACTGTAGCGATGGTCAAATGTTTACAAGGATGGTGCGTATAAAGAAAAACTATGATCGTTATTTTTACAAAGGTCTTGTGTGTGCGAGAGGATCATTCCCAATTTTTTTTTTTTTGGGTGGATGAGTACGACCCCATACTTTGGACTGACCATGTGGCTCATGCTTATACATGTGTCTGGTTCTAGAAACTGACGACATAGTCAGAGTATAATTTAGACTCTCTTTGGTATAGTTTGCATTTATGATTGTTAGCTAGCTCTCTTTGGTTTGTATTATATAATGTATTATATAATATATTATAAAATTTATGATTGTTTGGTATGATTTATAATGTTTATTTATAATTAAAATAAATCAATATAATTCATTATCTACAAATAGGTGAGTAGCTGTTTATCATTATTAGAATAATCTATTAGGTGATTGTTTATATTTCTCATTATATAATGTATTATGTTTAGTGGTATCAAACGATCATTATTTATTATTCATAATCTATTATCATAATTGATTTGTCACAAATAGTTCATAATACATTATATAATACAAACCAAAGAGAGCGTACTAGTTATTATAAATCATTTATAAAAATAAACTATGAGTTATATTTAATACAGTTTGATATCATTAAACATAAAGTAACAATAGATTATCACAATAATGATAAAGACCTTTTAATCAATTTGTAGATTTTAGATTATATTAATTTATTTTAAATATAAATAAATACCATAAATCATATCAAACAACTACATGGCATAATGTATTATATAATTAATTATATAATACATACCAAAGAGAGCCTTATTAATTGTAATTTTTTTCGCTGAAATATACTTTTGTTCATATGAGTGCTCATTTTGACATGCATATTTGTTTACATTATATGGATGAGGTAATTTAAAAAAAGTATGTTATACACAGTTTTTTTTTTTTTTTTTGTGGGGGGGGGAGAATTGTAATGGCATTTTCATAATAATTTTAATAATGGGATGACAATGAATTTTTTTGTAATTATTGATTACAATGGCAATGGTGTCTAGCATTTTCGTAATTATTGATTACATGTGAGGGTAATGGCATTTACATAATTATTGGTTGAAGTGGTAAGAACTAAGAAGTAATTCTATAAAGAAAAAATTTCATCTAACCCCCAAAAACTATGTCAAATTCGATCTAACCCCCAATAATTTCAAAAATCTCATCTACCACCCAAATGGTTTGCATAAATTTCAACCGGCCCCAATTAACTGACGGACTTGACTGAAAATGTGATAAGACATTTCTACCCTTTGTATTTGAAATTAAAAAACATAAAATTGAGATAAAATTACTAATTTGACCTTTTTACCACTTTCACAATCCAAATTATTTTTTAAACCATTTGATAAGACATTCTCAAGCAAAAATAGACCTATTTTTTTTATTCTCCCACAAAGAGGACCTGCACAATCAACCAAATCCCAAGCTCACCGGAGATGATACGAACCCTTTCTTGATCTGTGGCGAGGTTTAGCAAAGAACTGGCAGCGGCAATTTGGGCATCGAGAGAGGTGCCTTCCTTCAAGGTTGCACCGCCGGAGAAGAGGGTTTTAAGGGCTTGGTTGTTCGAAGGTTGCAGCGGTGGGGAACAAGGGTTCGAAGAAGAGTGGCTTCTCCAATGGAGAAGAGATCTTCATGGGTTCGATTGTAGTGGTTGCAGCGACGGAGAATTTGTTGGATGAGATTAGTGATTTGAGGATCAGACCGGCCAATCCGAAGCCAATCCTGATTAGCAACAGAATCGACAAGGGTTGCAGAGGGCGATCCTAAAATGGCAAAGTAAAAAAAATGTAAAAAACAAAACTGGTCCCAGGCGGATTCTGATCCCCTATCCAGCTCCTTGCTCTAAAAACCCCTAAATCCACCTGACTAGAGACTATACGGCAACAGGGGAATTCAGAGAGGAGAACGGTGAGGGGAACCCCTAAGCAACCTACATGAAGAAAACATAAATAAATAAATCCCTGAAAGAAAAAGTAACAACCTTCTCTTCAATTTCATCCTAAATGAAACAGAAATTTGAAAGGAAAATACCTATATTTGGCTTTTAAGAGACGACCTTGACATTGTACAAGAAAGCAACTGAGCAGAGAATGGAAGCAACGAATGCGAAAATTCCCAAATCAATTATTAGAAAGGAGAAGCTGCGAGAAGAGAAAGAGAGAGTGCAATGTTCTTTAGAAGATATCGAAAAAAACTAGAAGCAAAATAAGAGCGATGAAACCAGATTTGTGGAGGTGGAGGATGAGGACCAGCGGTGGCGGTGGAGGCGGCGGTGGAGGAGGCGTTGAAGGCGTAAGCTTGGCGGAGAGTCTGAATGGTTGCAGGATTGGGGAGAATGAGGGTTGTGGATGATGGTTCAATAGGGGTAAAATGGTCTTTCTATTTGAGAATAAGGGTATTATCGTCCCAAGATTTTTCAAATAGTTGTTACGTCATCGACTAACGAAACTCTACTAACAGGTGGGGTCTCTTTGACTAACGGTGAAAAAATTTTGGGTGGTAGATGAGACATTTGGAAACTTTTTGGGTGATAGATGAGACTTTTGAAATTGTTGGGAGTTAGATCGAATTTGACATAGTTTTTGGGGGTTAGATGAAATTTTTTCTAAAATCTATTCGTCAAAAGCTGTTTTTGTTTCTGCTTTCTGTTCTGGAATCACTTTTTGAACATTTTTACCAAACGCTAATCTTTAGCCGAAGAACATTTTCCCGAAATGGAATCGAAAAAGGACACTTCTGTAAAAAAGAACACTTTCATTCTGTGAAAGTGTTACCAAACGCATCCTTACTATTGCCCCCAAACAAAAGCAAATGAAAAGCAAAGCTCTAAAGACCGAGAGATTTCACAAGGTCCTCAAAGATGAGGAACATTTTTGTTTTGATGCTGGAAAAGTAGTTAATTAAGCTGAAATATTCAAAACAACTAGTACCTTATAAATCATGATTTATTTATTGAAGTAGTCAATTTGTTTTTATAACACATGAATGCTAAGAATTTTTCATCCAAGTTGCCCAAAACATATGTACATGTCTCTTGTGATGCAATACAAAATCATTGATCTTCTGTGTGTAAGAAAAATATATACCAAAACCTGTATTTCTAAACTACATGAAAATAAAACACGGGTACAGTAATCTATATTCCGCCATTACAGTATTGTGAGTCCAGATTGACTGGGTAAAGATCAGGAGCAGATGTGGAAGATCCAGTCCATGGCCCATCTATAGATATACTATGGGTGAGGCTCTCACTGATGCTCTGATCTTGGCCATATTGAAAATGACGCCTGATAGCCTTAAATCTCATATCTTCACCAGATATACTTGTATCTGAAACTAACTCCCGAACTGCAGATCGGCCTTCAAGCATGCTCAACACAACTGACATGATAGGTCTAAGTGTCGGAGATGCATTAGTGCATAGCAAAGCCACATTTAGCATCCCCAACACCTCTTCCTTATTGAATTCTGAACCCAACTTTTCATCCACTAATTCAATTAAGTTTCCTCTTTCTTTAAGAACGAGGGCCTGAAAATAATTAAGAGATAAGAGTTGTTTAATTGAATTTGAGGCAATCACATAAAGTTATCTTCTTCCACAACGTGCAAACATATCAAAAGAAAGATGGACAACTGAAATATAGCAAATTAAGAAAGTTACGAAAGTTACCCAATCTAGAAGATAGACACATTCCTCCTTTGGCCTGAAGCTGGTGTTGCTCTTCCCACTGACAATTTCCAAGGCAACAACCCCGAAACTGTAAACATCCGCTTTATCAGTCAGGTAACCTCTCATTGCATACTCTGGTGCCATATATCCTCTGTAAAGTAGAAATAGTCACATGTTTCCCAATATCAGATCAAACTTATCCATGAAAAGTTAATTCAAACTCTTGCATGGGTACTAGTTCTTAAAGAGTCCTCATAGTTTTCATGATGTTATATCTAAGCCACTTTAACAAAATATTTTTATAGTAAGATCGTGGATTTTCTAAGATGCCAAATATATTTTTATTAAATTATGGAAATGAACCACAAAACGCAATTCTCTTTTCATTGTAGAGGATTTTCTAGGAGGAATTTAAAATGAACTCACAAAGTTCCAGCAATTCGTGTGCTGATGTGAGTGTTTTCCTCTTCATCAAGCTTGGCCAAGCCAAAGTCAGATATCTTGGGGTTAAGATTTTTATCAAGCAAAACATTAGTAGCCTTGATGTCTCTATGAACAATCTTCAATCTAGATTCTTCATGGAGGTAAGTTAAACCTCTTGCTATCCCAATGCAGATCTGGCGTCTCGTAGGCCAATCCAATTTCAGTTGACAATCTTCCGAACCTTTACATGATCAAAGAAAGAAAAATTAGAGATGCTAATACATTATGGAAAAATGGCTCCTACAGGCCTGTGGTAAGAACTTTTTCTACCTGCCCACTTTAAATATTACCACGTGGACAAATGATGTGCCTACTCTAACTGTTGAATAGAGAGAGCATGGTTTGGATATCCACACATCAAATTTCAGAGCCTAATTCAATTTAAAATCCTCTGTATCCCCATGTATTCCAATGCAAACCTACGGTACTCCGACCATTACTGTGTAATTTCCCATTGACCCAAAACTCTTTTTTGCCATATGGTAAACTCTGATGAGGCTGAAACTCGAACAGGGGGCCTAGGGAGTTTGGTCTACCGGCCATAAGATTTAAGCCTAATGTGGTTTGCCATTGTGGCAGGTGTTGGCATTTAAGTGGGCATGTAGGAACCAGCCTACCATACATTATATTTACAGAATATGTTTCTATGAACACCATAAGGAATTGTGAGGGAGCAAATGATTATGATCTTACCAAACAAAGCACGAGCAAGGCTGTTATTTTCCATGTACTCGTAAACTAGCAACAATTGATTTCCTTCAATACAACATCCATAAAGTTTTACGAGATGAGGGTGTTGAAGAGCAGAAATCATGCCTATCTCAGTCACAAACTCACGATTTCCTTGCTTTGATTTGGAAGAAAGTTGCTTAACGGCAATTACGGTGCCATCTGATAATACGCCCTGCATTTGAGTAATAGCTTCAAACTTCTTGGAAATAAGCATGCATTTGGATGGTGTGATAGATCAAGACAACTGGAACATTTTTAGAATACCTTGTAAACAGGTCCAAAACCACCTTCTCCTATCTTGTTCGCAGGATCGAAGTTGTTCGTAGCAGCTTTGATTTGCCTTAAGGTGAAGGAACCAGTTTGTAGGTCTAGACCTCTCAGCTCTGTCCAAGGGAGATAAGTTAGAAGAAGTAAGTCTTAATAACTAGATAAATTGCTTCATGACTAATAACTTGCATCCTATTTTCAGATCTTCAAAACAAGAGTAACTGTCTTGTGGGAAAAAAATCATGTCACTGAAAGAAATGCAAGACAAGAAGCAAAGATTATAGAAGAAAATATACTTATACGCATTTGCGGGAAACAAAAAATCATATCCATGTAAGTAGAATGTAAGAAACAGGAGCCAAGAAATGATCAAACAAATATTTTGATGGATAGTTGATGCCATTCAACCATCAAGGGGAAGCTGAAATTTTATCTAGGGCATTCCTTAGTTAATTGATGTTAATGAAGTTAATGAATATGAAATTGGAAAAGTGGTTTGCTTTTCTTCTTGTTTCCTTTTTCAAAAATGCTTTTCTTCTTGTGTTCCCACCTTGGTCCATTGAATTTTTATGACCCAGACAGCCTCTCCACCAAAGAATTCCGAGAACCACAAGGATAAAGCCTACTGCTGAAGCCACAATTCCAATTACAGCAGCTGTCGACATCTTCTTTCCACTTGAAGGAGGTGTAAACTCTGCATGAAGAAACAATATTAAAACAGCTAAGCTCTTCAGGTGACAATATGTTGCATTAGGTCAAAACAATAGCATAGAAAACCCAATTTAGAAGACGGATGCGGTAACGCACCACGGCTTTCGCGCTAGTAGCAAGAAAACTAAAGCGCTAAATTATAACTTGAAATAAAATTATCAAAAACTAAATTAGCCAAAAAATAAGAACGCAAATTCATGGCTAACACTTTCAAAATAAATTACCTTTTTGTAATCCACTTATCACCCTTTTTCATTTTTTACCCCCATATAATGAAGACAATTATATTTGGCCTAGCTGGCCATTTCATATGGACTACAAAGTAAGAAAAAAAGAAGAGGGTGGGTGAAGAAAAAGGATTTAGTTGTCCAATTTTAATCAACAGTAGTTGACATCTATCATGACATCACAAAATATAAGAGTCATCGCCAAGGTTTAAATTATCATATTGTATCTGTCTCGATAGCCATGGATACACGTATCGTACCATATTGTATCGGTATCAAAATGTGAGAGAAGTGAAAACTGAGTCTCCAAATTGTAAGTATCGGCTTATCGTATCGTATCGACAGTATCCATAGCCATGGATATGATATGCAATACCGATACTTTAAACCTTGCTCATCGCACATATAAGATAGAATCATTATTATAAAAATGGGCTCTAGAGAAGAACAAAATCTTACCAGAATCCACAGTGATAGCTGATATGAGAGGACCATAGGTCCCTCTGGAAGGGATTACTGTTGTCCCTTTCCCTGCCCAATAGAACCTGATTTCTAATGTCCCACTTGTTACACCAACTGAGATGAAGTTTTTTAAGACTGCCTTCCCAGCTCCACCAGCTTCATCTACTATATTGAAATCCTTCAGTACCAACTGTCCCTGCAATGAACTAATTATAACCAAACCTTTCTATAAGCTACTGAAAGTAATTTATGCAATGTCATTAACTACCTGAATATAGACATCAAATATGCGCCTCCCTAGGCTGCTAGAATTTTGATCATTTGTAAACATGATTTCTGCGAAGTGGAGTTTCACAGTGTAGTTTCCATCCAATAAACAGAACACATAGTAAGTAAGAGAGAGCGGAGAAAGGCGTGCCGTTGTGTACAATTGAGAGTTTTCATTGTCCATCAAGAGTTTGGATGCATTTGTATTAGCAATATAGTAATTATTGTTGTCACTGTCCAGAAAATTCCCTGTGCTGCTAAATCCCCAATTATATCTACTTTGGAAAAAGTTTGAAGCACCAGCAGAATCCTGATCATCTTCATATGTTGTATTGCCATTGATAGTCACTTCTCTTCCACCGCAATTTATATGTGAATACCACAAGTCTGGCAATGCACAAAAGAGAAATCCTTGAATTTCAATTGGATATATGCAAGTAGAAGGATAACACTAAAATCTTTAAACTTTCAATTGGCCTCATGCCCTCACATCCACATATTGAACTGGTGTTGGAATACATAATTCAATATCAATGGTGAAAACACAACTAAAGTTTTATAAGAAAAAAGAGATCTGATAACATTGATGAGGGTTAGTGAACTTTCTAAATTTTGGCATCTTTGATTCACATCACATTTTAGTTGGCAGTCTTAATTAGGAAGTTCATGAATTTAAACTAAAATAAACCCCAGACTGGCTAAGCCTGGCCTGATTTGGTACAAAGGAGAGCCCAATTTTGGCCTGAGTGGCACCCCCTGCTTAAGAATTGGGTGATCCACTTTATGAGGGACCCCACCCATCCCATCGGTCACATTCAACCCAAGTACACATGCTATGGGTTAAGAATGAATCCAAAGTTGAAGAAAATTACAAAAATGCCACTAGCCTCCTCCGTAATGTACTAGAGGTTAGTGTCATTTTTTGTACATTTGTATAAATTTTGAACCACGTTTTTTTTTTTTTTTTTTTTTTTCAGAAAATCAATTTTGAACCATGTTTAGACACTCATTAATTACATATTTGTATCAGGTTGAAACTTGACTGATGAGATGAGTGAGGGATTTTTGTGAACTGGTACAACCGCTTATCCCAAAAGCTTGAACTGTTAAGGACACACAAATTGTGTGACACAATAATGTCTTTTAACACCCCTCTGCACGTGCAGACTCACACAGGGAGAGAGAGAGGAGGGGGGGAGGAACCCTGCTATGGATTCGAGAATTTAGAGAATGATTTTAGTGTTGTCCTGGTCAAAACCTACAGACAAGTGAGGTTTTGTGGCTGTTATGCCTTGAGAGTCTTTGCATATGCATGAGAGCAATCGCATCTTAGAAACCTGTACACACAGCAAGGTGCTGTGTATCTGTCATGCTTCTGGCATTTTAATTTGCATTATTGATTCTGAACAAGCATTAAGATGTCTCTTTGAGCAAAACATGATGGACTTCTCACAAACTCTACATAGCTTCTCGATTAATAGAGGATAACTTTATAAAAGTCATTTTGAATTCTTCATTTCCACTATAGCATAAACCCTTACTGGTGACAATAGTACTAGTTTGATTGAATGTGAGACTATTAAGGATAGTTTGGTGGCAAAGCAAGGAGGCATGAATACTGGAAAAAGTGATCACCTTGCATCCTCCTCATATAATATGAAAATGAGAAGTCGGGTCTCTAATATTTATCCATAAAGGGCTTCAACTTATGAAACACAGATGCAACTTTCAAGGTGTCCAAAAACTTTTGACTTCGGAAAACCCAAAATGCGACCGGACCTATTCATACAGTGAAATCTCTGTATTGTGGGATATGCTTATCAATTAATTTAATTCATGTAAGCAATGCTATATAACTTTAGTTGACATACCTAGAAATCCTATAAATGGAATGAAAGCATTAGTTGAGAGGTATATTATAAATTAAATTCTACCAGAAGAGAAGTATCAGCATGCATCAAAGACATGAATATGAAACAAATGCACTAACAACGTAAATAACTGGAAACCGAACAATGATAAATCAAGAAAGTAAAAACAGTCCTGACAATGCTGAATTGCCATCATATTTGCAGCATTTTACTTGGAAAATATGGCTCATAAAAAGATTGATTATCGAAGTCACTCATCAGCTCAATCTTTGGAAAATACACTCAGTATCCATGATCATGAAGCATGGAGGACATCATTAAACATTGGTCTGCCCTTATTCTTGTCTTTATATGGTTCCAAAAGATCCCAGAGGTTGATCCAACATCATGTTTTTCTGATTAAATATTTCCAAATTTTGTATTAGGCGTTAAAAAAATTATTCCACTTTCAATATGGGGGAGAAATTGGTGTTCTATTCTCTATAGGTTGTTATTGTTTTGATGGTTTTGATAGCACCAATCATCAATTTGCAATTTAATAGCTAAAATTTCAATAAAGACGTCTAGAAAATGTTTGGGGCAAATCATTACTTTATTTAGATGAAGAAAATCATATTGTCAGGTGCAGCGCTCTTTTTTATTCCTTTTTTTAATATAAAAACATAACTAATCATTGAAATTAGTCCCTTTTTCTAGTATGTTGTAATAAGAGAAATTTTTCCTTAGCTATCTGAAAAAATTAATTCTTCCCCCCTCGCTTTAGGCAGAGAATTTGCACTTGGAACGTTGATGTGGGAAATCCAGACCATCCACCTTACTGAGGACTCGAGGATTATTCATGTGGATGTATCTCCTTTCTAATTTGTTATTATATTGCCCTGGTAACACCCCACATACTCTCAGTATGAGCTAATAGTAATTTGTCTTCCTATATCTTGTTAATTTCATTTATTGGCTCCTTTCAGGTTGAACCAACAATCTTCAGGTTGCTAGCTCTATGATGAATTGCTTCAATATATTATACATACATACACATACATACATGCACGTACACATATACATATACATAAATAGACTAATGCAGAATTATACAAAATTGTTACTGCAGCTCTAATTTTCTAAAAGTTGGTAGACCATTAGCACTCGACCTTACAATTCCTAGAATTTGTATAATACTTGTCTTCGGGAAAATGTTAATTGAAATGGCTCTTTAGCCTTTACAATGAATTGGATGAGGTACTTTTTTGTTCCAATAATTTTGAGTAGTGCAGATTATGTTCATTTAGGCTCCAGATTACAATTTACAAGTAAGGGAAATGAATGGAAGTAAAATTAGTATAAAAAAGAAAATGGAAAATTTTGTACTCTTGATTTGTAATGAACTTAAAATCTTATCCATTATGGTAGATAAAATTTTCAAATTGATCTCTTAGCCTTAAAATATAGTTGAAAAGTGAGGTAAAATTCAACTACCAATATTTAGTATGTGTTTTGATTTAGTTACACAATCATTGTTGGTAGTGATCAGAAAAAATTTCATATTATTTCTTCCTTATTTTCATTTCCCTTGTGTTCATTTTACTTTCAACCAGGTAGTGTTAATGAAAACAATACTAAGACCAGCTAAACATGTTTTTAAACCAAAAACAGGACCATGGTAATGTACCACATTCTCATTCCAATTTCAAAAAAAAAAATACTTACTCTGTGAGCAGGTAAAACTCTTCAAGCAAGGAACGACTCCACTTCTAGATAGGTAGAAGGTCAATATCAAGTCAGAATTATGAGATCATACCTTTATATTTTGTATTATTTGCATTGAGTATTAGCAAACAAATAAATTAAAATGTAAAAACCAATTATACAAACTCAGCAAAAGAAATCTAAAACTCACTCATTTTTTCCCAGTGAAGAGCTTCCGAACAAGTTTCTGGAGAAGAAGGGGGGGGGGGGAGGAAGGAAATAAAAGAGGGGTAAAAAATAAGATGTTCCAATAGTAGGAACAACCATGAAGTTGGATACTACCAAAGAAGCTGATACTACAAGTATATATTCTTACACATGCCGCTGTTGACAACTAGGCACTCCTGAGCTTCCCAGTGTAAAGTTGTTGTAGGAAAGATCACTGTAAATCAATGTTTCCAAATAGCTCAATTATATTTTTAATGAAAAATTATAAACACAATAATTTATCAAATAACATATTAATTAAAAGTTTCAAGCCCCTACAAGTGGGATAAAAAAAAATAATAATAACTATCTCAGAAGTTTTTGTTTTCATTTTTCTCTGTTTTTTTTCAGAGAGGCAACAAAATCAATGGGGTGAGAACATACATGCTATCGCCTGCCTTCAGCATCCAATCAGGAACAGAACCATTTAGCAAATTTCCAGTTAGATACCTAATCAAAAGACCATGTCGATGACATTTTGTGACTACGTAATTTTCTGAACTAACTAGCATGGTAACTTGCCATAAATACTCGTTACAGGATTATTACAGCAGAAACTCACTTACATGAAATTAAGGTTTGGAAATCCAGTATAAGTGCTTGGAATTTCTCCAGCCATCTTATTAAAGCTGAGGTCTCTGCATTAAAAAAAGGAAACAAGAATAAGGTTCTGATCTGAAGGAAATCTCCTAAAAGAATTTTGTTCTCTGCTTTCTTTCATCAATGTTGCATTTATATCAAGAAAAAAAAAAAGAGTTTTAGCAATTCAACATGGCATGTGGCTCTGTGTAATGTTTACCATAAGATATCCAGAAACAAACTCTTAGTACAGAAAACAAGCATCATATCAAAATGTGTTATTAACTATTGAAGACACATAGAGATATTAGTAAAACTAGGTGAGCACTTGTGACTTGGTCCTCAATTCTATGGTTCTCTATTCCAGTATCTTCATTTATTGGCTTCATCCAGCTATGGACATTCATCAACTGTTGTGTTTTACACGTTTGTTTACAATGGTGTCATTCAGCATTATGCATTATTTATGAAAATTATTCAATCAGAAAGCCAAAGAATTTTCATTTCATTCTCTGAGAATCTCTTCACTGTTCCATGCAACATGTAACTTGTCATAAAAGAAAGAAGAAAATAACCAGAACCGAGAAAGGCAGAGAAGGAAAAGACAGGGAGAAAGAGGAACCGATTTCTGCAGTAAAGAAGCAGAATCAAATGTTATGTTCCTCTCCTCCTAGTAGCCAGTATTTATAGATAACTAAAAGGGGAGAAGGATTGATCCAGGACTCCTTAAGGAGTCCTCCTAGTTACATAAGAGTTAGGAATTCCATGTATTAACATCACAAGGAATCCTAGATAAACAATGCATCCTAGTTATATAATAAGTCTAGGCTCCTAGTTACATATAAGAAACTAGAGATAAGAAAGACCAAGTCAACACGACCTTAGAGACCAAAGGCCAGCCAGCTGGCAGTTGGACAGCACTAATCCCGAGTTGGGATTAGTGCTATAAGACTGTATTGATATTGGGAATAGACACTGGTGAATGGGTCCATTCCCTTTATAGACATATAATAAACATAACAATTGCAACTCTCAAGTCCTGCAGTAATATGTCATTGAAGTTCTCCTTAATTTCCTCAGTAATCAATCATTGAAGTTCGCCTGAATTTCCTCACATTGGAATTGCTTTAATCAAGTGAAGATAGAATGGAACAGAAAAAGTAAATAAATAAACTATGATATTCTTTTTTTTATGGGATTAGTATAAACTATGATAGTTAATAACACTAAATGTGCTCATTCTCCATCACTTTCTACTCTGTGGATCCTTTTCATTAACTATGAGTGGATATAGATGTTTGCAGTGATGATCTCCAAAAAATATTTTAGGTACCCCTTTCTACTTTATATGCCACTCCATCCGTAAACCCTTTATCCTCTTGGAAGATAATGGCTCCACTGTCCGTGTAGTCGATGAGGCTTTCTATCCCCTTAGTTTCATTTTCTAGTTCCTCAATGAAAAGAGAAGTTTCATCCTACGGGTTTGGAGAGAATCGAACTAGCAGTGTCTCTGACTCTTACTTCCACAATAGGAACTTAGGACTACAGTAATTCCTTCTGTCTTTATATTATTTGTCTCATGTCATTTAAGGTCCTTGTCCATGTCAAATTTATTATGTTTATTTCTTTGACAAAAAAGCTTTAACTCCCATAGCTGTACCTACTCCCTGCTACTCAGGATTTCAAGGAGTCAGTGATGACCAATGAAGTTGTCAAACAGGCCAAATATGTGCCCTCAAAATTCCACAGTCTACTATAAATGGAACTTTAACCCTGTAGGTAGTTTTTCTTTTACAGCACTGATTAGGACAAACCTCTTTCAACCATAGTGTGCGTTGCAGTTTGACCTCCACGACTCTTTCTTTTTTGGATATTTAACCCTTTTATTGTTTCTATTTGAGGGAGATGTTCATACTGGAAAGGGAAAAAGAAAATAAGTGGTAATTGGTATCAATCTAGATTAAGTTCTCGAAACAAGAATTCATTTGAAGTATCAATCATGTTATTGGCTACACTGCTTAATCAACATAGTATATTGTCTAATGATTTCTGTCATGCTACTGCTATCTCCAGAAATAGAAAACTGCCCAGGAACTTTAAATTGTTATAACCAATGTGCAGCAGAATGAACTTATCATAATATCCTCTCATGTATGAAACATTGTAAATCCATACAAGGATAAAGGATGGAAGGTGAGGAAGAACCAAAGAAAAAATTTATCCGAGAATCTTAGCCAAAAATCAGGGAAAAGTGATTCCAACAAGCAAAGAGATAGAAAGATAGGCTGAGAGAGAGAGAGAGAGAGAGAGAGAGAGAGAGAGAGAGAGAGAGAGAGAGAGAGAGGATGGGCTGGACTTACACGGTTTTTAATTTTGTCATTTCACCGAGATAATCAGGTAGTGGTCCAATAATATCGCAACTCCTTAATATTCTATAAGAAGGAATCAAACTTTTGTCACTTCAACCAACCAAAATAACAGAAAGGTACGAACTTCCATGAAATATCCAACTCACAGAGTCTTCATGTTTGTCATGTTACTCAATGGTGGGAACTGCATTTCTGTTCCATTTATGTCACTGATCCGCCTGTGCAGGAAAAAATAAATTAAAATCACCCATGCTACTACCCAATGTTGCTTTAGTGAAGAACACAAAAGGAATACCACAGATAAGAAACCAAAAAAAGAATATGAAAAGAGAAGGCTTCACTCACATGTCACTTAATTTTACCAAAAGAGAAATTTCCGAAGGAATTGGCCCTTTGAAACCGCTTGCCTGTATGATCCTGCCATTGACAAAATTAAGGCAAGGAGAACGAAGTGAAAATTTGATCTCTTCTCTTAGAAAGCTCCAGGTGGGAAAAAAATTCCTTAGGCAAAATTCTTACAATTTTTCAAGTTTTGTCCAGTTCTTTATAAAACTCGGTATCTTTCCAGTAAAGTTGTTATCGCTTATCCGACTGCATATACCGAAGAGGAAAGAAGTTTCAAAGATGGAAATAACAATTACAAACTCTAACGCTGAAAATAAAAAAGAAAAAAAAAGCGCAGATACTCTGATAGAAGCAGAAACTTACAAATCCCTCAAGTTGGTTAGCTTTGCAAGGGTCTCTGGCAACGGCCCCGTGAAATGATTCGAGGAAATCAGGCTATAATAACCAAGGTAAGCCCAACAACAAAATCAATCAGACATTCCATAATATATTAGCATTCTTTAAAAGTGATTCAGATTCGAGAAAAACTAAGAACTGGAAATCAAAGAAGAATATTTAAGTGGAGAAAGAAATATGACAGACATTCTTTCTACGTCGACCAAACTGCCAAGTTCTGGGGGAAGAGGTCCAGAGAGCTGGTTGGCCTCGAGGGTCCTGAAAATTCTAACTATTGTAAGCGGAAATTTATAAAATTAATCACTTGTTGAACTACGCAGAAAGGAAAGAGGGTTGAAAATCAGACTTACAGGTTTCTGAGAGTGGTAATCTTCCCAAATTCTTTTGGGATTCGACCCGACAACCGGTTTCCAAGAAGAGAGCTGGAAGGACATCTCTCCGTTAATCTCAGTTTTCAGAGAAGGAAAAAAAATATTTGGATTTGCTTAATATGAAACCAAAAAGTAGGAAGGGAGCTCACATGTTCACCAATGGCAAGGAAACCCATTCTGCAGGGATTGTGCCGTTAATGTAGTTGCGACTGAGATCACTGTGAAGAGAGAGAGAATATGGGTTTGCAGTAAAGTCGGATAATAAAAAAATTCAGTAATTCTTGAATTCTTACATTTCCTGGAGGTATGGAAGCTTCGCCAAACTTATGGGGAGGACGCCCTGTAGACTCTGAGATTTTAAAACTCTGCAATTTAGAGCAACGGTAATTAGGGGCTCAGTAAAATCAGGATCCCAATCGTCAGGAGGAGGGAGACGGTCCCGTTCGATGGCCGATACGTGATTCTCGGAAAAATTTGAGTCTCACGTCTGAGCCGACATTCTCTGTCGACTTGGCTTGTTAGCTAAGTGTCGACTCAAATATGAGACTCAAATTTTATTCAAAGTCATGTCTCGATCATTCGACAGGAGCGTCCTGCTCTCCTTGAAGTACAGGGGGAAGAGACGATTTAAATCCGTAAAATCACATGATGTTTTTTTTTCGTAGATTCAATAACTATGTTTGGTTTTAGACGTGGCATTCTGGTCATGCGTTCAATTAGGGGATAGATTTGGTACGGATTAGGCGATATAAGATTTAATCGCATATAAGCCCAGTAACAACTAGCAATGTCTGATTGACTTAGACAAGCATTTTTCAATACTTTTTTACATTTACATTTGAGAAATTTTACTTTACAAGAAAAAAAGAAATTCTGTCATTTTAAATTGAAACAGATGAAGCCATGAATCTCCCTAGCTTGAGATCTGAGATACCCTTAACTTGCCACAATAGTGGGACCCAGATATGAGATACCCTTACCACTTGCCATAAAAGTGGAACCCAAATGGTGGTTGGAATCAGGAGTGGTTTTCTTTGGGTTGGGCCCGTTTTATTGTAAAGGTTGGGTCAGGGTTTCAAGGAACCAAATCCTCTCCTCCCCGTCTCCCATTTCATCCAACAATTGAAATGCGTTGGAGTTCAAGCTGGCTCACACTCCAATGGTTGGATGGGGTGGGAGCCAGGGAGGAGGGGAGGAGAGGATTTGGACCCTTTATTCTTAGGGTGTGCCCTCTTCATTTCTAAAGCCCACCCAAGTGGATTCACATCCTCTCCTCCCAGTCGTTCTGGGAGGATAGAGACGCCTCTGACGGATGGCCAACACGTGGATCTCAGGTGAATCAGAATCTCACGGGGGTTGGCTCAGACGTGGGGCTTGGATTCACCCGAGACCCTCGTGTTGGCCATCCAACGGGGAAATCTTCGTCCTCCCATAACGACTGGGAAGAGAGGATTTGAATCCCACCCAAGTTACCCTTTTAAGTTTTGTACTCTTGGAAGGCTGGTGACCTTTGGATTTTAATTAAATATTTATGTGCTTAATATCCATGCTGGCAGCTGTGAAGCATACAATAGAAGCCAGAAGGGATTCACATCCTCTACTCACAGTGATTCGGGAGGAGGGGGGACGTCCCCGTTGGATGGCCGACAAATGGGGGTCGGATGAATCTGAGCCATCCATCCTAGTTGACATTGAGCCGACAGGGGAATGTCAATTTGGATAGACGATTTGGATTCACCCAAGTCATAGGTGTTGGCCTTCCAACGAAGACGTCCCCCTACTCCCCAATCATTAGAAAGAGAGGAATCCCAATAGAAGGGATTTTCCATTTGGTGTCCACGGTCCGCCACCGATTTGGGGCAAAACTCCCTCACCCCAACCGACTCAAATCTAAAAAATACCATGTATTTTGTGATCCTACGATAACCCAATAAATGCATGCAAAAACAGAATCCACATCAAGAGGATCTTGACAGGGGTCAGTCCAGCGTCAGTTAGAAAGACCATAGGAAAAATAAGTTCCGGATCACCTACGGTCATCCTATCACCGTCCACGTGGCTCGAAACCCATAGAGTGGAACTCCTTGAATATGAACAATAATAAAATCTCACAAAAAAATACAAATAGAAACAAGTGAAATATTCTCAAAAACAAGTGAAATCATCATCATTGCATCACCATTATATGATGACAATGGTGATGGGTCCACAGCTTGGATCACAAAGTCCTGTTTGTTTGAAATTGATGCACGCTCACGCTCACTGTTGGCATTAGAATGACACTGGAGGTTAAATTCCAAGCTCAGTCAATCCATTTATGCAATAAAGCGACTAGGGATGAGTGTATTATGAATTATAATAGTGCGTTGGATTTTTGACTTGGAATTTGGAATAAATTGGAAATAACTCGAGACCTCGGCGACATTATTTTGTTATAAAATAGGAATGGTACCATCCTACCCTTTGCGATTGCTGTCATTTATCAGGATCCATATTCTCTCTTCCCAGTGGTTTGGGAGGACAATGACAATCTATCTTGGATGGTTACCACGTGGTTCTCAGTGAATCCAAGATCTACGTTCAAGTCGACACTCAGTCGACAAGTCAAGCCGATAGAGGGTGTTGACTCGGACGTAGATCTCAGATTCACCAAGAGCCACATGGCAATCATCCAAGATAGATTGTCATTGTCCTCCCAGAACTACTAGGAGGAAACGATGTAAATCCCATTTGTATCATGGATGGTTGAGTGACAATGATATAATTAAAAAGCATGGATGATCGGAATCGACCGGTTTTTCTATCTGATTCTAATTCTGGCTGATTTGTTTTGTACTAAATTTCTAGGGTTCAGGCTGATCCCAACAGATTCCTGACGGATTCCTCTTACTTGAACCTTGAAATAGAAGATAAGAAAGAGGAAGAGAAACTCACATACTAACAACATGACAAACAGTGGAATTGGGAAAGGAGCAGTTGCAGGTGACGGCATTCTCAGCTCCTTTCTCTGGATTAGCAGTCGCCCATCCCGATTCGCCGGTGCATGGATCTACACTGAAGTTCCAATCTTTCTTCCCCAATGATTCTGCTATATCATGCAAAGCCTCCACTGCACAGTATGAATTAGTAATTGCCAATTAATATTATATTCAGTAGTATAATTTTCTATTGAAATCTCTCTGGAAACTGGAAAGACTAGTAAAATATATGTTCTTGATTACTTCATTCATGTATGTAATTTAAAGATGAAACAGTGTACGTTCGTCTGTAAAATCTGCATTTTTTTAATTTAATAAATGATGGTCTGTGATGGCCGGGCTGCCGGGAAGTTTCTGTTTTGGCCTTGAGGGCACCATGATCTCAGAACAGCTTTTGCTATAAAGAGGATCTGTTCATTAATCATCTAAGATTCTTCATTGTAGAAAAGGGATCCCCAAAAGATCGTTTGGGGAAGGACACCAAGCTAGAGAAAAGAAACTTTGTCTAACCTTGCTTTGCTTGCCTTGCTGACTGGAGCAGCAGAGCAAGCAGAAAGGGATAAGAGGAGTGGAAAAACGAGTGATGACCGGCTCTGTTTCTGTGATTGATGATTTTTAGGTCATTTATAAGAAGAAATTCTAAGCCATTCGTTAGGGCTACAGAAGCAAATCTAGCATAAGAGAGAAGAATGTCAAAATTTCAGAACCAGTTGGACTTATACGTACCTTCGTCATCCGGTAAACGAGTGGTCGTCGCTCCGAATGCGAAATCTACAAAGCAACTGAGACAAATTACCCAAATACTAATGACGACAGAGGCTGAACTTCTTCCCGATAACTTTTTCTTCTTAGTCCTCGTATCTTCAAAGTTAGAACAACTCCCCATGGCCATGGATCTCGAACCAGAAGAACTGCAGAAGAAGTAAAAGCAACAGCAACAGAGCCAACCCCCTTCCTTCCGACTTCAATTAATCACTCTTGATTCGACATTAATTGACACAGAGAGACAGAGAGAGACAGAGAGAGGACCAGGCTTCAGAGTTCAGATCTACTTCTTCTGGCGATAAGGTGAACGCAATCAAATAATCAATATTCAAATTATCATGAAGAATAGCGTGGTCGACGACGAAAATTCGTTCTTGGACTAAACGATTTGCTTTCATTTATAATCTATCCATACCTCTGATTACCAGTTGCGGTTGGCTGTGTTTTAAAATTCTGGTTCTAAACCAATCCGTTTAGACTTAGATTAAAAAATGGATCTGTCTAAATGTCAGAACCCAATAAATGTCACAATCCAAGTGTATCAAAAGGGGATAATCATGAGAGAATAGTTGTCTCCGTGTATTTGTATTCGTATTCCATAGAATTGTCTGTCCATATCATAGTTGTTTAATTTGGACTTGAAAATTATTCAAAAAGAGATTAATTTGGAATGAGTCATTTTGATAATTTAAGAATTCTATTAAAGATGCGGTAAAAAAAATAATTTAAAATAAATTTTCAATTCGAATCGGTTCGAGAATTATTCTTTTGTTAAAAAAAATTTTGGATGTTAATTTTTAATATTTGGTACTCATATTTCACACTATCAATCAATTATCACACCTGCATAATATACAAGTGACATTAGAATAATATTTAATGTATAAATAATAATATAATACATAATCGATGGGTATGTGTATAAATGTGGATTTGTTATATTTCATTACAGTATATAATGTGGATCATTAGATTTTATCATAATTGCAATATCAATTTAGGAGAGTTGATGTTCATAACATCAAACATTTCATAAATTCATCTAATTCCTCATGAAATCCATCTCTTTTTCATGTTCGTTAATTACTTCCTCATGGTTTGTATTATAATATTTATTTTTATACTCATATTTAATCCCGATTGAAAAAACAAGAAAGTAATGACTTGCTTTGTATTATGGTATGATTTTTATACTCATATTTAATTTTACATTGTCTAACGAAATTAATGATTTATTTTGTATTATGATTCGATTTTCATACTCATATTTAATCTCACAGAGGAAAAAAAAATGAAATTACTGATCTATTTTGTATTATAACGTAATTTTTAAACTTATAATTAGTCTTAGATTGGAAAATATGCAAATAATTATGGTATTAAGTTTTTATTTTTTTTTCAAAAAACTTTGTTTAAGAATGAAGGCATTAAGTCCTCCACTAAGATAATAATAGTTTTTTTAGTATAAGAATTATTCGGTATAATTCGGATTTGAAAGAAATATTTTCGATATTTATTTCTAGACAAAAAATGCGAGAATTTTTAAGAATCATTGAATATAGTTCGAATTCGGGAGAATTATTTGTATTATTCTGTTCAGAAGAATAATTCGCGAATAATTCGGAGAATTAAATAACTATGGTCCATATTCAGCAGATCTCACACTCTAATGGTGGGTCTCATGCAACCAAATCACCTTATGTCGACCTATCGCTTGTCAATGGCGGGATTTCAACCGGCTCACCTCCCCATGTATTGGTAGATGGGCCGACTGATCCTCAACCCTTTGGATCAGCCACAGGACCCTCCTGCTGCAGGAGAGGATTTGGATCCGGGTCTCACACCAAGTCAAGGAGCATGCGATCAAACTATAATTTATTATCATGGTATTTCATTTGGATGTTGGTGAATATATGACTGGTGAATAGACCTTATTACATGTCTATTTGTAACGAAGTTTATTACAAGTAGACAATTCCATTAAAGTTCTGTTAAATATGGATTCCCAAAACTCATTTCGGATTAGACATAAATGCACTTACGTTTTCTACAAAAACCTAAGCTATGCGTGTCTGTCACTGATTCTTTTAGTTTCTTCAACCTGAATCAACTTTCTCTTTTATATGGGAGCATATAAAGGCTCAGATGCCTTTAAATGCATAACTTTGGACTTATGTCAAGTATGATAGCAAACAGAACTAATTGGAGGGAAAAGATCCATGTAACCGACTCTATTTAGTTGGATAAAATTTTATTATTTTTGTTTTAGATTGTTAAATAGTAAAAGTAAATGAAAATTAGCTATTTTAACAAGATCTACAAGAATTTTAAATTAAAAAAAATCCCAAAAAAAAAAAAAAAAAAGATGAAAATCTTTGGAAACATTTTTTTTCCTTTTTTTCAGTTCCATTTTCTGTGGCTTTGGCTAGTTATGACCAATTCGCAATTGATTTTGATCTAGTCTAAATCAAAATCGATAGAGGATTTGTTCAATTCTAAGTTTTTGATTAAACTTTGCGTTTAGGTGATGAACTCTGGCTTTATCATTTGATTATGTTTAATTTGATTTTCTTCGTTGAAGCTCCGTTTATTTTGACGTAAAATTTTACATGAAAATTTTACTCGTTACATTTTAAATGTTAAATATTTTTTCAATGTTTGTTTTTAAGAAGTAAAAGGAAGACGAACTTCCTTTTCCCTCCCCCCTTAGAGATCATTATATTTTATCTTTTGGAACAAGCATAAAGAAAATTTTAACTCATAAAATGTTACATATAAAATTTTCCTGCTGCAAAATTTTACGTCAGAACCAATAGCCGGAGCTAGAGAAAAAAGGGAAAGAGTGGGGAGTAGACCTAGCTTTCAAAATCTAAAATTCAAACCATTGAATGAGACCAAAAAATTTGATCAGCTGTTAAGTGTTTATGTATAGCCCATCTTTTGTTTCAGACATGTTTTCTTATACTTTCAAAGGTTCAAAATTATTCAAAGATTTATGTTTTCTACTGCATGTCTTTGCTTGTCAACACATTATACATGCTATTACGTTTGACATATCCTCTCCTCACTCAATAATCATCCACAACTTTGAGAGCCGTTGAGTGAATATTTTTGGTGATAGAAAACTATTTTCTGCGACTAAAAACACCTGTCACAAAAAATCAAATTTGTTATAATTAATAATCCATAGTTTTAAACCAGACGAATGACTAAATGATGACATGGACTAAACATTCATTTCATTGTTAATGAAATTTTCATGTTGTGGATAATTAAAAATGTTCATTGAGAAAAAAAAACTTACAATGCTATTGGTGTTGGGAATAATAACTATCAAAGACAAGAAAAATGCAAAAACATTGTAATTAATGTGGATATTTTAACCAGAATCAGAGATCATCAAATTATATTTATAAAAGGGATTTTCTTATTGACACCACTTCTTAAGGTGTCAAAGAATGTAAAATCTTTTACCAAAAAAAAAAATGTTAAATCTTACTATTTTTGATCTCTTAATGTAATGCATTTGTTTTTTGTAGCGTTAGAATTCTTGTTTTTCCATACGTCTACTTGAAAAACATAAGAGACAATGACATCTTTTGTAAATGAAATAATAATAAATTATTTTTAAAAACAATTTGTGAAAAATCTATTTTACAAAAAATTCACAAGAATTTGTAAAAAAAATCATTTGACATTAATTTTAAGAACATTTGAAAATAAAACAAAAAATAATTAAAAAATAAAATATCATGTTCTAAAGGCATCTATTGAAAAATCACTGAGACAGTCCCTTTATAATATACCCGAAAGACCAAACTGTGACATCCTCTATCATGTAGCTTCAAAACATTGAATAAATCTGAAAAATTATGAACACCTTTAAAATTTACTAAGTTTAAATCTGACCAAGCACACTGAATGCAATGTCGAACATTTTAAAGTAAGAATAGCAGACATGGTTTTGCTTTTAGACCTTAGGGCCAATGGGGGATCTAGATTTCTTAGGTCCCAGTCAACCTCAATTAAATCTTCTATTCCCGTGTGAACACCCAGAAATAACCAGGAAGCTAGAATACATTTGATGACGAGCAATAAAAAATAAAAAAATCTGAGGTGTAATTCTCATTACATACAATAGTCCTCCACTATTTAGACATTAAAATTTTGGAGGTTTTATATATGTAAGAGTCTTTCTATTTACTAATTCAAATTTTTAAGTTGGAAACTTAACATAATATCAGAGTTTTAGGTTCACTCCATACAGTCACCCAAAAGAGGGACCATTTACCACGTGTACTGCCATCTAGAAGAGGGGCAACACGTGAGAGGCAGTGTTCGGAATAATCCCACATTGCTTCGAGAATAGAACCTTGAGTGCCTTATATATGTTAGAGTCCCTTTATTTACTAGTTCGAACTTTTGAATTGAAAACTTAACACATACAAAAAATTTAATCATAATCTATAACGGTAGAATCTTCTCATCTTTAGAAAACACACTCTAAAATTTGAGTGATTGGTTGTCGATTAAATACCATAAAATGAGAAAGCTCAACCCCCCATCCCAATCACATCAAATTTTATGGTTCTGTTTGGATGTTGGGGAAATTAAAAAAAAATGAAATTTTTGAACTTAAAATATGACTATCACATGAATATATAATTAACTCCGAAGTATTTTATATTTGTTTATTACTTTTCATTTCACAAACCCTCTTATCTGAAAATTAAAATAGAAATTACATTTAAAAAAGTATCATTATTATGGTAAGAAATTAAGTAATTTCAAAAGAAATTTAAGTAATTTAAACGATCTGTTAGGTAATGATTATAACAAGTTCTTTTTTAAGTTTGAAAATTATTAGTTTTCTTTTCATTTAGTTTTCCTTGTTACCAATTATTTACCGAAAAAATAAAAAAAAATTATTACCCATTAGAGCCAAAATGGTCTTAATTACATGGAAAAACGAAATCTGTTCCTATTTGGATATCTTGTTTGGATTACTAGATTTATATTATTAATTTCTTGACATGAATATTGGCATTAACTAATGGGATAATTTCAGCTATCATCCAAAAAGAATTGATCTAATCACCTACCACCCAAATCGTTTAAAAAATTCACCTACCATTCAAGTTAGACAAATGTTTATCAAAAAGATCTAAAAGCAACTAACAAAATCGTTAGTTGCTGATGTCAGCCGTTAGAAAATACTTGAATGACAATAATACCCTCAACACTTTCTTCTTCTTCTCATCTCTCTATTCTGTCTGCTCTCTATCTAAGACTCATAAACGAATAATACAGAAAAAAAAAGTTAGGATTTGAATACGAAGGAAATAATAAAATTAGGAAAAAGAAAAAGAACCCAAGCCGATACAGCGATATATGTTGCAGATTATTGAGTCATTCTTCCTCTTCCATTTATGGACGACTCTCTAATGGTAAACTTTTCTTGAAGCTTTGGAATTCAAAAAACGTAAAAACCCGATTCAAAAAAAAAAAAAAAATCAAAAGTTCAAAACCTTTTCTATATATGCAAAAGAAACCCTAAATGATCGTGCCATGATTTTTTGTTCTGCTCTTGTATTCGCTGGTGATGTATTAATTAATGGCTGGCACAGGTAGGTCCAATTGATTTTTTCAAATTTTTTTTCAATTCTTTTTAGTTAGATTAGTTCTCATTCAAATGGACTGTGACGGTGAAACTTTCTTTTTCTTCTTCTTCGACTCTTCCCTTTCGTGCAACTGCAATTCAAAAATGGAACAAATCAAAAATAATGGAGGATTATACGTTTCAGGTATTATACGTCAAGAAATAATACAATATGTCCCGCTCCTTCTCAACTCAATCGATTCTCAATAGGTTACTGTAACCTCAAAGAGAGCTTCTCTAGAGTCTTCCTCTTCATCGTCGTCATTGTTAATAAAACTATAATCTGGAGTTAGGGTTTCTCTTTTTTCCTTTTTTTTTCTCTTTGAAAATTTTTTGCAGAGAAACAGAGAGGAATAAGAAAAGGGTATAAACGCCTACACACAATTTCAATTTTTTCCCGTCAGTCCATTAACTAACGTTTGTCTAACTTGGGTGGTAGATATTTTTTTAAACAACTTGGGTGGTAGGTGCTTAAATCAATTCTTTTTGGGTGGTAGCTGAAATTATCCCTTAACTAATTTAAACTTTAGCATAGGTTTGGGAATGTACACCGTTGGCTAATAAAACAAAAAACTGATAGAGTATGAGTTAAATTCTGTTTGACAAGCATAAAATTAAGGGTGTCAATTTGATATCAAAATTGATACCATATCGTTCATACCTATACTGGTGTATGATTTTCTATCTGGTATATATGGTAATGGTTCAAGCTTTGGTACCATATTCATATTCGGTATCGAAATACCGATGGTACGTTTCTATTCTAATTTTCTATAGCTTTTCTGTCATGACCCAAATCCAGACAAGGTGAGATTACAACCTTCACGGGTGCTAATCTAACGATCAACCAAAATAAATTAAATTTTAAATTTTAGTTCTGTGGAATAATCCAACTCAAACCAATAAATATAGTAAGAAGACAACCAAAACCTCTTAGTGGCTATCTAGTATATATATAAACAAGAAATAAAAGATATTTATATTTATACTTGAATTCACCCTGATTTAACCTACCGAGGTTTTCCACAAGCTAAGCACCCGAGGGTGCAGCTTGAGGAAAACCTCGTACAACAAGGTGTCCAAGAAAGCCACCGCTTTCTTCTCCGTCACTATTGCTTGTCGCCATTTACGTCAATTAGGGGGTTAGGATCCAGGGTTGGTTGAGTACCTTTCTTTCCCTCTCCCTATCGGTCTAGCTGATCTACGACCATCCTCTCCAACTTTATTCTATAGGGTTTCTGTTCCAGGAACTGCAGATTTTTTGGTACATCATATTCATACATTTACGATCCATGTGACGGCGAAGACCATTGGAAGAGGACTAAGATTTTTCGAACCATCCGATGGCTTCGTGTGCAAGGTGATCATTGATGGTGGAAGTAGCGAGACGCAGCTTTCCAAAGAGATGGTGGATAAGTTGAAGATCAAGCGAGCAGGAGTTCCCCATATCTTGCCAAAGGCATTACATATATTCTAATAAAATAAGAAGGTTCGCGCATCCTCTATGCTTCTTTTTATTTCTCATCAACCTCCTCGTTGTCCGAGAGATCATTGTAAGGGGAGTGAGCTCCCAGCTCCCTAGATCTATAAGACAAAATATAATAGAAATACAACACTATAATAAACACAAAACAATTCATATAAACAATGCGAGAAAAACTCATTCATATAAACAATGCTTCCAACTGCCCTTGTTGTGGTAACCCATCATGGGCGGCTTCCACCTCATTCATCTCTAGATCTTTGGCGAATGCCGGTTTCCTTGATAGGATTCAAGCCCATCCTCGATCCCACCATTTATGTATGGAACTTCCTACTGATTCCCCTACCACCGACATTGATTAGGTTCAATCTGGGAATAAAGCTGAATAACGAGACTGCAGGAGACGAAATGGGGTCAATTCTCATCATATGGACGACAGCCTTCGATAGAATCCTTGCTCCATTGGATTTTTATGAGAGAATGAAAAGTCTTCATGGACAGGTCTGCAGGAGACAAAATGGGGGTTAATATTGTTAATAAAAAATAGTTATGATCAATTTCATTACTTAAGTATGTGGGTAATATTTATTTTTAAAAGTAAGGGAGGTGATTGATATTATGGACCAAGATGAGGGGTGGTTGAATTATGAGTATACCGAGAGAGGCTTGAAATTCTCCCTTAAAACAATTGTCATTTAATTTCATATATGACCAATTGCAAGGAATAACTGACTGCCACTGTCCTAGGAGAAAGTTCGACACAGCCACTTGTAAGCCCCATGTCCTCTCACCACTTTTTGGTCACCCCTCTATGACCTTAACAATTTAATCACCTCTCTATGACCTTGGCTATTTTGGTCAGCACTCAATGATCTTGGCAACTCGATTATTTGTACATGGCCCAAACTCTCATCAGTGATCCACAGATCGCGACTTAAGTGGTATCGCCACATTCCTTAGTCTATATTTACTCTCCACTAGACACAAGCATAACATCAAAACATGGAACATATAGAACAAGATAAAAACATAATCATTTTTATCTTTTTTTGATAAAATAAAAACATAATCATTAGTAAAACATATAATAATTTACATCAAGTCAGTCACATGATGCATAAACAGGCAAAGAATCCAAGACATAAGTTAAAACAACAAAGTATCACCCTTGTAAAAATCTATAATATTCTATTTACCTCTTCAAAATAATTCATCTATCCTAGGTCAATCAAACAAACCTACAAATCATAAATCGAAAACTATTATTCATGTATAATTTAACAAATCAATACCTCAACTACCCTTTTAAAACCCTTCTTTATTTTCTCTTTCCCCTCTATTCTCTTTCTTCTTTTGTTCTCCACAAGGCGTCGAGTCCCCTCTTCTTTCCTATTTAATTTTTCAAGTCTGTTTCATCCTTTATTTTATTTCCGCTATAATTGACCGCAATGACCTACAAAGTCAAAAAAAAACCCTAGGTTAGGTGGACTCGTTGCTGCCCAGTCTACTAGAACTTCTTTTCACTTCATTACTTTATTTAATCAAAATCTACTCAATGTGGGCCCCACATTCTTTTTCATAAAAATGTGGCCCCACATTGCTACCCACAGGATTCAACTCTCTCTGTTATTAATTTATTAATCTTAAAAGTGGTAATATATTAATTTATTTGGATAACATTATCTATACTAAATAATATCCACTAAAGTGGATCCCATTACTATTCACGGTTTTTACCATCCAAGATACTAATGTATAATTTTTTAATATAAATCAACCTATATTGTTATAATATTAATCATTATAGATAATGTTATTTATAAAAATATGTTGCAACTGCATATTTTTCTAGCAACTAATGGTTTATACACAAGGTGTTTTTTAAAATTAACTATCAAACAATGTTGAATTAACATCAAATTTTTTTTTATGGATCCTATGTCATCATAGACAAGATTCTTATTCTAAAATTTCAATTTATCATATGCTAAATGTTATCAAGCATAAAGTGTATACTAGACAACACCAAAGTGTCTAAACAACACCTAATTTTTAAATGTCAAATAATTTCACTATACTTCATCAAGACAGAAATTTAATATAAAAATCTGAGACGTTACAGTTTTTTATACCGTTTATACTAATTTATATACTGCATTATCGACTAAAAATTAATAATTTTAAGATGACAGGTGTTCAAATGATACATGCCATATATTTTTTTTAAATATATCGTATCGAAAACTATATATATATGTGACAAATGTTCAAGATGGAACCAAATTATAACCATATTTTGCGTTGAATTAGAATATATACCATGTCAAATTGGAAATTGAAACTCGTACCAAATTCGAAATCGTTTTTGTACCATATAAAAACTGTATACTAGTTAAAATTTGACCGAAACCGTACAGTAATGGTTTAAGCTTTGATGCCATATTCCTATTCGATAGTATAATGGCAAGAACCATTTTTCCTTCTACCATATCATAATCATACTGAATTACGGATATTGTATCGATTAACACCCGTAATAGCATATTTTGGGTGTCGAATTGACGCCCGAAAAAGTTTTGGTTTTGATGTACATATTTAGAACTTTATGTTAATAAGTCCACTAATTTAATTATATGATAAATAATCATCATCAGATGCAGTCAAAAGCAAAGGAGCTGAAATTAATGTAGACTCTAACTACGAGACAAGCATGCTGCATATGGATTTACATCGTCTCCTCCCAGTGGTTCTGGGAGGACAGTGACAACTTATCCCGGATGGTTGCCACGTGGCTCTCGGTGAATCGAGACCCACGTTCGAGCTGACACCCTCTGTCGGTTTAGCTTTTCGGTTGGGTGTCGGCTCGCACGTGGGTCTCGGATTCACCGAAAGTCACGTGACAACTATCCGGGATAGGTTGCCACTGTCCTCCGAGACCACTAGGAGGAGAGGATGCGGATCCTGCTGCATATATGCCATGAAAAAAAAACTTCAAGGACCTAAATGCTCAGATTTCAATTTGACTTGTAAAAAGACACAACCCAATGAAAGGGCATTTTTACAATTAATTAAATAGGGCTTTATAAGTTGAAAGTGGATCAGGTCCTGGTTTAGCATAAGCCGAATTTTTTAATACTGGTCCAATTATAATTGCAATGTAGTCCCTTTTGCTGACTATCAAAATGTTCAATCTTTGTTATCTTGATGCAAACACACAGCTGTGATAAAGTCAAGAGTCATCGTAGCTCATTAATATCCAGTTAGGTTGACAAAGGATTCAAAGCCTCTGATTTTTTTAAACAACTTAAGTGATAGATGATTAGATCAATTCTTTTTGGATGGTAGCTGAAATTATCCCATTAGCTAATACCAATATCCATGTCAAGGAATTAATAACATAAATCTAGTAATCCAAACAAGATATCCAAATAGCAACGGATTTCGTTTTTCCATGTAATTAAGACCATTTTGGCTCTAATTGGTAATATTTTTTTTATTTTTTCGGTAAATAATTGGTAACAAGGGAAACTAAATGAAATGAAAACTAATAATTTTCAAACTTAAAAAAAGACAAATCATTACCTAATGGATCGTTTAAATTACTTAAATTTCTTTTTATTAAAAACAAAGGAAACTACTTAATTTCTTACCATAATACTGATACTTTTTTAAATGTAATTTCTATTTTAATTTTCAGATAAGAGGATTTGTAAAATGAAAAGTAATAAACAAATATAAAATACTTTGGAGTTAATTATATATTCATGTGATAGTCATATTTTAAGTTCAAAAATTTTATTTTCTTTCTTTTTAATTTTCCCAACATCCAAACAGTACCATAAAATTTGATGTGATTGGGATGGGAATTTGAGCTTTCACTTTTTATGGTATTTAATCAACAACCAATCACTCAAATTTTAGAGTGTGTTTTCTAAAGATGAGAAGATTCCATAGTTATATATTATGATTAAATCTTTGGGAAAATATCTACCACACCCCTTGTAGGTTATTGTAATCTCACCCACCCGTCATCGCTTACAATAATATCCCTAAGACCCCCTACTTTTGAAAATTTGTATCCATCAGACCCCCTCCTTTAAGATATGTCCCTCAATCGATGACATGTCACCATTTTAATTTAATAAATGACAAAACTATCCTTCTCTTTTAATTTTATAAAATTTAAAATATTTTTCTTTTTTTCTTCTTCTTCAACAGATTCTCATGAGTTGGATATGGCCAGAACCCGACTGCGAGCCGGAGAAATCTCTTTTGATATCACTGCTTCTCCGGCTCGCAGTCAGATTCTGGCCATATCCAACTCATGAGAATCTATTGACGAAGAAGAAGAAAAAAAGAAAAAGGTTTTAAGTTTTATAAAATTAAAAGAGAAGGGTAGTTCTGTCATTTATTAAATTAAAATGAAAACATGTCATCGATTGAGGGACATATCTTAAAGGAGGGGGTCTGATGGATACAAATTTTCAAAAGTAGGGGGTCTTAGGGATATTATTGCAAACGATAGCGGGTGGGTGAGATTACGATAACCTACAGGGGATGTGGTAGATATTTTCCCTAAATCTTTTGTATGTGTTAAGTTTTCAATTCAAAAGTTCGAATTAGTAAGTGGAGAAACTCTCACATATATAAGGCACTCAAGGTTCTATTCTCGAAGCAATGTGAGACTATTTCGAACACTGCCCCTTACGTGTTGCCCCTCTTTTAGGTGGCAGTACACGTGGTAAATAGTCCCTCTTTTGGGTGACTGTATGGAGTGAATCTGAAACTTTAATACTATGTTAAGTTTCCAACTCAAATGTTTGAATTAGTAAATAATAGAGAGACTCTTACATATATAAAGCACCCAAAATTTTAATATCTAAATAATGGAGGACTATTCAATGTAATGAAAATTACACATCAGATGTTTTATTTTTTATTGCTCGTCATCAGATGTATTCTAACTTCCTTGTTATTTCTAAGTGTTCACATGGGAATAGAAGATTTAATTGAGGTTGACTGGGACCTAAGAAAACTATTATTCATGTATAATTTAACAAATCAATACCTCAACTACCCTTCTAAAACCCTTCTTTATTTTCTAATTCCCCTCTATTCTCTCTCTTCTTTTGTTCTCCACAAGGCGTCGAGTCCCCTCTTCTTTCCTATTTAATTTTTCAAGTCTGTTTCAACCTTTATTTTATTTCCGCTATGATTGACCGCAATGACCGACAAAGTCAAAAAAAAAAACCCTAGGTTAGGTGGACTCGTTGCTGCCCAGTCTCCTAGAACTTCTTTTCACTTCATTACTTTATTTAATCAAAATCTACTCAATGTGGGCCCCACATTCTTTTTCATAAAAATGTGGCCCCACATTGCTACCCACAGGATTCAACTCTCTCTGTTATTAATTTGTTAATCTTAAAAAGTGGTAATATATTAATTTATTTGGATAACATTATCTATACTAAATAATATCCACTAAAGTGGATCCCATTACTATTCACGGTTTTTACCATCCAAGATACTAATGTATAATTTTTTAATATAAATCAACCTATATTGTTATAATATTAATCATTATAGATAATGTTATTTATAAAAATATGTTGCAACTGCATATTTTTCTAGCAACTAATGGTTTATACACAAGGTGTTTTTTAAAATTAACTATCAAACAATGTTGAATTAACATCAAATTTTTTCTTATGGATCCTATGTCATCATAGACAAGATTCTTATTCTAAAATTTCAATTTATCATATGCTAAATGTTATCAAGCATAAAGTGTATACTAGACAACACCAAAGTGTCTAAACAACACCTAATTTTTAAATGTCAAATAATTTCACTATACTTCATCAAGACAGAAATTTAATATAAAAATCTGAGACGTTACAGTTTTTTATACCGTTTATACTAATTTATATACTGCATTATCGAATAAAAATTAATAATTTTAAGATGACAGGTGTTCAAATGATACATGCCATATATTTTTTTTAAATATATCGTATCGAAAACTATATATATATGTGACAAATGTTCAAGATGGAACCAAATTATAACCATATTTTGCGTTGAATTAGAATATATACCATGTCAAATTGGAAATTGAAACTCGTACCAAATTCGAAATCGTTTTTGTACCATATAAAAACTGTATACTAGTTAAAATTTGACCGAAACCGTACAGTAATGGTTTAAGCTTTGATGTCATATTCCTATTCGATAGTATAATGGCAAGAACCATTTTTCCTTCTACCATATCATAATCATACTGAATTACGGATATTGTATCGATTAACACCCGTAATAGCATATTTTGGGTGTCGAATTGACACCCGAAAAAGTTTTGGTTTTGATGTACATATTTAGAACTTTATGTTAATAAGTCCACTAATTTAATTATATGATAAATAATCATCATCAGATGCAGTCAAAAGCAAAGGAGCTGAAATTAATGTAGACTCTAACTACGAGACAAGCATGCTGCATATGGATTTACATCATCTCCTCCCAGTGGTTCTGGGAGGACAGTGACAATCTATCCCGGATGGTTGCCACGTGGCTCTCGGTGAATCGAGACCCACGTTCAAGCTGACACCCTCTGTCGGTTTAGCTTTTCGATTGGGTGTCGGCTCGCACGTGAGTCTCGGATTCACCGAGAGTCACATGACAACTATCCGGAATAGGTTGCCACTGTTCTCCGAAACCACTAGGAGGAGAGGATGCGGATCCTACTGCATATATGCCATGAAAAAAAACCTTCAAGGACCTAAATGTTCAGATTTCAATTTGACTTGTAAAAAGACACAACCCAATGAAAGGGCATTTTTACAATTAATTAAATAGGGCTTTATAAGTTGAAAGTGGATCAGGTCCTGGTTTAGCATAAGCCGAATTTTTTAATACTGGTCCAATTATAATTGCAATGTAGTCCCTTTTGCTGACTATCAAAATGTTCAATCTTTGTTATCTTGATGCGAACACACAGCTGTGATAAAGTCAAGAGTCATCGTAGCTCATTAATATCCAGTTAGGTTGACAAAGGATTCAAAGCCTCTGATTGTTTTGATGAAATTTTTTACAATAAAATTTAACTTTAATATATTATGTATAATTTTTTAATATTTGTTTTCAATAGATAAAAGAAAGTCAAAGTTTATTTTCTCTCCTTAAAAATCATTATATTTTATTTATTGGAAACAAATATTAAAAAAAAATTACATATAAAATATGACTGGTAAAATTTTACGTCAAAACAAACTGAGCCTAATTAGAGACAAATCATGGTCAATCTGAGCCCTTGACTTAATAAGTTCGCCAAGTGAGAGTAAATCTCAAATCATATTAGTCATGTTTAAAAAGATTTTACTAGTCTGATAACAATAACATTGTAGTTGTCTGACCATCCTATCTGAACATCACATATGGAATCCAAGGTATTACAAACCCCACAAAATATGGGTATACATATATGTTAAAGTCGTATCTTTCAATTAACCCTAAGGGGATATTTCAGTTTATAAAAACCAATGCCTCGGAATTAAGACATCATAAGTTCAAATTTCCTTAAGACCTACCTATCACCTAAAAAAAAAAAAAAAAAAAAAAAAAGTTAAAATTAAACTTTAGTTGGCATGTAATTTAATGGGACAACCAGGGTACAAGCATATCAATGACCCATAATTTAATTTCAAAAAATAATACCATGGACTTTTGGGCCTTATTCTTTATACTACTAAGTTTTAAAAGTCTCCAATTTTGACCCATTCCCCATGCCTCACACACACGTGCACACACACAAATGACAGCCCATATAGATAGATTATGTATGACTCAAAACTGTCGTATAAGACAATATGTGAAAGTCCAGCATAAGAAGCATTCATTCCTTATGAGCAAGATGAGGGTTGTCCTAGCTTCCATTTTAATATTTTTTTTAAAAGTTGACTACCAATTCACTTCCATCTCCCAAAAAATATTGACAAGTTGGCATTCATTACGAGTAAGATGAGGGTTGTCCTAGCTTCCAGTAATATTTTCTAATGAGAGCTTTGGTTTTGGCTCATCGGGATAGGGGCAGGCAAAAGAGAGATTTTCGTCGTTTGTGGCTCACTCGGATAAATGCAGTAATTCGTGAGAAAGGGGTATTCTATAGTTATAGTTTGGTGAATCCAATATATAGGAAGAACGTATAGAACGAAACTTTGTCTACTTTTTGAGAACCATTTGAATCAAGTAGCAATTCAAATGGTTCTCAAAAACGTTAAAAGGTATCCGATTACAAATTCTAATTCACTTCGTTTTTTACTTCAAAAAAAGTTTTTATATAACAAGTTGACTAGCGAATTCATGTTTATCTTCCAACAAATATTGACAAGTTGCGGATGGACAGTTGGTGTCTTTTGTAATTTATACTTGTATTAACATATATCCTCTAGGGTTTGGTGTCAGACCACATTTTGTATTTGATAGATGTTGGAAAAGTAACATCAAGATAGAGAAAATAGAAACTTATGTTTTTGAAGTAACATCACCATTTGCAAACAGATCGAATTTAACCTCAAGAAGGACTCAATATTCCAATTTACATAGATGATGTTGCAGAGTATGGTTGAATCAAGTCATTAGAAGCACTATCTTTAAGATAGTAATAACCCTCTATTAGTGCAATATGGATTTTTTTTTTTGTTTCAACCTCTAAGATGGAATAACCCTCAAAAGAGAATTAAAAATGTGTTGCACTCACTCACTGTAGTTTTAAATGCCTTTAAAAGTTTAATGTTTAAAGAAGCCAAAAACTAAAAATACAAAATTTTTATTTACATTTTGGAGGGAATTTCAAATTTGGATTTGTTTTTGAGTTGGTTGAGCAAATGAGAGTTCTTAAATGAAAGGTTCTCACTTGAGGGAGGTGTCCGGGGATTCCGGGATACCTTAAATTCGGGCACACAGGGCCAGGTCCAGATCGTGGGACGCATATATCTTTTGGTATGTAAATGTACACATAATTGTGTAGGGTTATGTATGGTACCTCTTATATATCAAAGATGTATCCACACATAAGGGAGTGTTTTTATGTCTCAAGGGGGATGATCTAAGCCCCTGATCCAAGCAGTCCTTGAAGAAGATGAATCCTAGCCATCCATCTGAATGGTACACTGTTTTGGTTGTGTTCTTCTGGATAAGCAACAATCCTCTATAAATAAAGGTGGTTGTGTTCTTTTGGATAAACAATAATCCTCTATAAATAACGGAGCTTACTAGAGTCCAAAATGGATTGACAATTTTCAAGTTGAATTCTCTCTCTCTCTCTCTCTCTCTCTCTCTCTCTGTTTGATTGATATCCATCATCCGTTCATTTTTTGGACTGTGGATCTCAGCAATCAATTTTTCTGACAAAGTTCAACTTTTGAATGCATTTAGTTGGGAGGGCTTCAAGGGGCTGTTTTAATCTTCGAAGTTGATTTTTCGAAACCTTTTGCATTATAGGGTGAATATAATCTTAAGGATAGTGATCTATGGCACGATTCAAGCCTACCTTTAATTTGGTTCTTCAATCTATAAAGTGTTCAAATTTTATGTACTTTATATTGATATGCAAGAATGCCTATGTGATAGCAATAGCATGTGTAGTGTTAGTATGTGCATAGAGTGTAAGTCTTTTATTGCTCTTTTTACTTGTAGAAATATATATTACAAAGTAAGTTTGAGACTAATACAGATTTAGAGGAAAAAAGAATATTTATTAATATTTATTTAAGTTAGAACACTTACAGGATTTTGAAATAATATCAACAGTATGGATAGGGCTGAGTCGTGCCACCGGTCACTATCCTTAAGATTAATTCACCCCTTATGTGCAAAGAGTTCCTGTGAGATTAATCCCCAAGATAAAACAGCCCCGAAATCGAAGCTTCTTCCACTTAGGTTGCACTCCAACAAGTGGTCTTCGTCAGAATCTCGACGGCTACAATGAACACTCAAACAGAAACCGAAAATCGATTGATTTTGATAACTTAGAAACCAGAATAAGGTTGGAGGAGGGAGAGAGAGAGAGAGATATAGATGTGTACGGATACACTATTATTGTAACCTTCTACTAATGGACTCTTCTTGTATTAATAGAGAAGAGGTCCTGAATCAAAGGGTACGATGAAAAATTGTACCCATCCAACGGGTTGTGATGAAAGGGTGCGTCAGTAGAATAGATGGTCCAGATTTAATCTCTCCAACGATCATAAAGATCAATGGTTGAGATTAAACTAATTTGAATTTAAACCTATTCAAACGTATCTATTCAAATACGTCCAACGGATAAACCCGCACCCCCGCCCCGCCCCGCCCGCCCGGCTCGGCTCGGCTCGCGCGTGTGTGAAAAGAACCCCGGACCCCCCGGACCCTTCCCTCTAGAGGCATCCTTTCATTTAAGGGCTCAAGATGTTATAGGTCATACAATACATATATACCTCCTCAATCATTCTTCTCCAAGCAATATGGGACTAAAACAAGTCCTACAAGCTATGCCAACCAAAAAATACAAGTGGGAAAATTTCCCTCCAAAACCAAAATTAGAAAATAGAGTTAAAATTTTGAAACTTTTGATGTTTTTGTTTTTTAAAACTCTAAAAACCCAACATTACTACACTCTCATATTTACTCAGAGATTCTAAAGACTATATGCTCCATAAATAAATATCAATGCCAATTGCGAAAGGAGGGAACCTTGTCCTTGGTGATGTTCTTATTATTAGTAATTTTTAAATAGATTAATTTTCCTTTATTTATAAGAGAAGAGACACCACCAAATATTGTCTCCAAAAAACCCAAATAACATGTCTCTACCATAAGACGTGTGTGTCTGTCATTTAGACATGTCATCAATAGTTACACCCTTTAACTATTTAGGTGTCAATTAAGAAAAGACAAACTCTACAACAATCAAATAAAATTGTTAGAAATATTTTCAATATAATAAGATTCAAATTCAAACCATTAAAAATTTCAACCATGAGTCCAGGACCCGTCACAAAACCAAAAGTCCAGGCAAGCAAATAAAGAGTGGATAGTTCAGTTTAAGCCTTGGGGAAGTGAAAAATTCTCACTATTCATGTTGCTGGTCTGGGTCCAACAATAATTTGAAATATCAACCTTGATCATAACTAGTGAAAGAATCTAATTTATACAATAGACTAAAAAGGATGCTTTCCCATATGCAATCCAAATGGTTAATCTCTCTCCTTTGCCAATATTTGAGTCCAGATCCTCTCCAATTTATACGGCTGAAGAATGCCAATGGCCGCTTGATGAGCACCATCTAGCATTTCATCAATCTAATGGCAATAGTCAATTGGAGAGGATGGAAAAGGTATGGGTAGTGCTACACAGAATAGACCCTTTTCATTTTTCATCTCAAACTTGTATTTTGAAAACAAGATTTCTCTGCAACGGAAAGAAAAGAAGAGCCTAGACATCCGGACTTGGATCGTCTCCAGTCCGTCCAGTCGTCCAGTTGTGGACTGGACAGACTGGATTAAAAGGACACGCATACCAATACATGGGGGGTGTGTCCTTTAAATCCAGTCCGCCCAGTCCACGACTGGACGACTGGACAGCTGGAGACGATCTTTTTCCTAGACATCCTCGGCTGCCACTGGTTTCTGCGAAACTACAGAGCCAGAGACGACGGAGGATGGCGGCAGAGTAAAGCAGAGGAGAAGAGATTCAGAGAATATTTGATTAATGATGAACATTGAGGAGATACATCAACAAAATCTGAAATGCAACCTCAGATCCGACAGCTTAACACCTACACCGATAAATTCTACTTCTTCAGTGGCCCCCGCAAACAATCTCAGAATCGACCAACTGTCTGGGGTGGCATCATCTCCAATGGAAAAACCTTAAACGCTAATAGTTTTAACCCATCTAAAACCCTAAACCCTAAACATCAATCAAACCCCTCTTCTACCTCATTCAACCTCTAGAAATGGGATCCCGATTCTCTCGGATCCCTACCACCTCCACCAACGAAAACCTCATTGGAGAGAAATTCTTCTTAATTGCTCAAATCCTCACTCCAATTGCTCGATATATCTGGGATTCTTTCCACAAGCACAAACATTAGGGATTGTTATGGGAAAAAATATCATCCAATGAAAATCTTACACGTGGCAATCAATATTCTTGAAGTCGACCAGGTATGATAGAGTGGCGTTCGGCTTATCCTGGTCAGAGTTACAGTCCTTTTAAGACATGGCGCCTGGTCAGAGTTATGAACCTACTCGGTTACATTTTTTGGTCGAAGGTCAGAGTCCTAAGGCGACTAGGTTACGTCAGAGGAGTCATTCTCCTAATATGATATGTGCCGATCATCACGATCATACGGTCATCCGTACAGTGACACGTGTTACTCTTACTGTTGACCGACTTAGCTTCCTTGGCTACAGTCTCCCGCTCCTACCCAAGTCTATAACTTAGGCGTCCCTCAGAGCAACACCTGACAGTCTTATTGGCGATCTACTTCCTACAGTCCTGATACCTCTATGCTTCTTGCCTACTCTTATAAATAGAGGACGACCCCCCAACGTAAAAGAAGATTCACTCCATCTCTCATACACTCAAACTCTTTCTACGTTCCCTTCTCTTAAAACTGGAGATAGTTTCTGGCTATCTCTTGACTATTTACATTGAAAAATCTAACTTAGGCATCGGAGTGTACCAAGGGCTTAGTTACCCAACTCCCTTGTTTAACTTCTATGATTATAGGTTGCTATGATCGCAGACCAGCAGGACGATTTTCAACCGTAACAGGGATCCTCTATCATCAATAACTTTAATAAGCTCTAGCGGGTCACTCATCAACTTGTTGTTAAAGTTCGAAAGACCCAAACTGATTTAAGGATCTCTTCCATGTTTTTCCACTGGGCAGGTAAACAGAAGGATTACCAACATATTTGCTTATTGCTTGAATCGCACATGCCAATTTCAGTCAGTTGATCAAGTGTCCGATCTCATGAACATGCAAGGGAAGTTGGTGGCAGCCCAAAAACAAATCATCTCTAGCCCGTCAGCCATCTAGCTCAGATTGCACGGCCTAAAATCACAAGACACACATACCCATGTATTGGTATGCACATCTTCTGATTAGAGTACGTCCGATCAGCGTCGAAACTTGTCCAGCGCTGGAGACGATCTCTATCCGTGGCAGCCCATGATCGTCTCCGCCTTTCTTCTCTTCCGGTAGTAGAGAAATCTTGTTTTCCAAGTACAAATCGCAGATGAAAAATGAAAAGGGTTAGGTTTGTATTCTGTTGAGCATTATTTATACTTTTTCCATCCTCTTCAATTAACTATGGCCATTAGATTGATGAAATGCTAGATGACGCTCATCGAGCGGCCATTGGCAATCTTATCAGATTTCAAAATAAAATTTGATTAAGTAATTTTTGTCCCATCATAATTTAATTATGCCCAAAGAAACATCAACCATTGGATATAACACCACTTCAATTGTTGAATGAGGTGGGAGCCGCAGTCCGAGAGGAGAGGAACATGACGATCGGAGTTTTCAGCAGCTTGGCATCTTAACGGTAAATTTTTTAAAAATGAAACAGTCCCAAAACAATATATAAGGGTGCCGTGCCTCTCTTTCTTGACTTCTTCTTCATCTGTGAGTGATGTTATGCTCTGGAGGGGTCTCGGTTTAGTTTCGATGGTAGTCCTCAGCTAGTTCCCTCCGCGTTCTCCCCCTTTTTTTTTAATCTCAGGTAAACTCGGCGTTCTCCCCCTTTTTTTTTTTTAATCTCAGGTAAACTCGTTACTCTTTATGTATTTGCTTCTGCTTTTATGGTTATTTGGTATCCTATGCTCATAAGGAGACTCTGTGTGGCCTTAGGGCTGTTCGTGTTATTGATTCTGGTGGTTATACTCCTGGTATGGTTGATTCTACGGCCGACGAAACGTCAATTCACTTTGCAGGATGTGAAGGTGTATCAATTCAATGTCACCTCTCCCAATTTCTTGACATCGAGTATACAGGTGACGGTACAATCGCGAAATCCAAACGATAAGATCGGGATCTACTATGATAAACTGGATATCTACGCGAGCTACCGAGATCAACAGATCACCCTCCCTACGCTCTTGCTTCCGACCTACGAAGGTCATAAGGGGATCGACGTCTGGTCTCCGTTCGTCGCCGGAAATTCCGTTCCAATTGCTCCTTACATTGCTACCTCACTGACTTAGGATCAGTCGTGTCTGGATTTATACTCATCAATGTCAAGGTCTATGGGAAGTTCCGATGGAAGGTGGGAACCTGGGTTTCCGATCATTACCTTATCAACGTGAACTGTCCTGCTTATATCAGATTGGGAATCCGGGTTCTGGGTTAACCGTCTACACCAGTATCAAGTATCAGCTCTCCCAGTCTTGCAGCACCGACATTTGACCCTTTCTTCCTTTCTTCCTTTCTTCCCTACTTCTATGCAATCAAACCCTCGGTTAGGTATTACTTCTCTCTCTAATCTCTATGATAGGGTTACACATAAAGGTGATTTTTTTATCTGTAACTTGTAAATTTCTTGAAGAAATAAAATAAAGGAAAAAAATATAGACAGAAATGATGATTAGCAGAGAGTATTCGCGACCGCCTCATACAAGTGAGCCTTCTGAAATCCTTGAGAAGCTCTTTGTTTCAAGCATATAAATTTCTGTCAGTTTGCTTCCTTCCTGTATATTTCTCAATGTTGTACATCACGCCTCTTTTACTGGGAAGGTGATTTATGTAGTTTTTTCTTTTGTTTTAAATTAACAATGCCAGGAAATTGACTCCATTTGGCCACATTTTTCTAATATAGCAGAGTACCAATAGATGAAACTTTCTGTGAGCAGAGAGCTAGTGGGCACTTTTGGGATTCAACAACTCATCTACCATGTCACAAAATTGTGACACCACATGATTCAGAGGCCATTGTGTCAATCTGTGAAGTTGTTTTGTCTTCAACATAATCAGTGTTGCAGTTTGTTTATATACCCTCAGATGTGACAGTTGGAGGGTGGGGTATTTATCTCTGATGACGATATGGATGGAACCCACGTTGCTTAAAGAATAAAATTTTGAATGCATTATATACGTGAGAGTCTCTACGTTTACAAGTTTTGAATTTTTGAGATAAAAACTTAACATGGTATTAGAGTTTTCGGTTCATTTCATACGGTCACCCAAAAGAAGGATAACATGCCATGTGTATTACCACCCACAAGAGGGGCGACACTTGAGGGAGAGTGTTGGGAATAACCCTATATTGCTTAGAGAATAGAACCTTGAATGTTTTATATATGTGAGAGTTCCTCCAGTTGCAAGTTTGAACTTTTGAGATGAAAACTTTACAACCATTATGGGGAATGAAAAAAATAACATGGCATCAATCGAAGTTCAACATGTGAATCTTTAATCCAATCATAATGGTTCAATCCCAATTAATATATTATTTTTCCAATACTCAATCTTAATTCTCAAAATTTAAACCATAAAATCAAAACGAAAAAAAATAAAAAATAGGCATTAGTGATTAGACATAGCAAGTCTCACTCTCTCGAATCTCAACTATCTCCTTCTTGTTTGAACCTTTTCATTTTTTTCATGAAAAATCGATTAATAACATATGTGTTAAACCACAAGCAAAATCGATTAAAGAAATCGTTTAAAAATCGGTAAACTAAAACCAATTACTAATTGGTTCTGATTTTAATTTTAAGATCATTTAATTACTCAGTTTGGTTTCGATTTACTATTTTATACTCCGCACCGGACCGCAACATTAAACTGATTATAAACTATTTAACACCCTTAATTCTAGTGATTAGTTCAGGCTTGGCTGGGTAATCGTCCTGTCCAAGCCGCTATCGAGAAGCATGTCACCGGTGATGATGGTCATGGTGGATGTGTCCCTTGTATTTATAAATTTTTTTATTTTTTGGAAAAGACATTCTTATTTAAAAATAAAGGTTAAAATAATAATTTTATTTTGAAAGTGACAATTTGCTTTTAAATTGTCCATCTTTGTCCATTTGATGTAAACTTTAACACCATCAAAAAATATGATACAGTTATAATTATTTGAAAGGTTTGGGTTGTACGTGATTTGAGGGCGAACTGCAAGGGAGGTACTTATAATTTACTCTTTAATTTTTGAATGGAAAATACCTTAATGCAAAGTGAAATGTAAATTAATAACTAAATATGGAATGCTTTTGAATTGGTTTATATAGCAAAGTGATAGCAGATGTTGTAATCATCACAAAAATTTCATTTTAAGTTAAAATATTTCTCTTCCCTTCCTTTCAATTCCCCTTGTAACCAAACACAAAATCTTAATCTCAATTCCCTTGTGCAACAGTTGATCTAGCTATTGTTTCGAAATTGCTTCATATCATTGATTAACCAATGAAATTAAAAAGCCGAAGGCTCAGCTGAACATAAAATACTTGGATTAAAAAAAAAAAAGAGGTTCCAATTGTTACCAAACTATATAAATTGTGGCTTACCATAAAAAAAAAAAAAAAAAAAAAAAAAAAAAACCCTATATAAATTGTGGGATGTTGTTTGTGATCATGATATCTACCTTACATTTATTTGCAGTGGAAATGAAGAATCCAGTAATTAGGATGGTTTGGTGCCCTGACCCAAAGTCTTTTCTATATTGAGGTTGGGCACTTTGAGTTGTTTCAAACCCAACACAGAGCATCCCACCATATATGGCCCAACCCAGTCACATTTTCAATAACAATGTGGACATCAATATATATTCTTGCTTAACAACCCAAATATCTTCCTATTTAGGGTAACCAATCTGATTAGATTTGGTTTAGGTGTTTCCAACTTCCAATATAATCTTTGATTTAACAGAACTAGCTCAATTCCAACATAATCTCTAAGAGACATGACTGTCTATTTTTGGGTAAATTTGATGAATCCGTAGGCAAGAGACATGCGTGTTAGTTACCCTTTTTTTTTTTTTTTTTTGGGTGTTGGTATATACATTTCTCCCTTGGTTGACGCATTGTAATTTTCGTTTTGAGTTTTATAGAAAATTAGTCTTTGATACAATGTAATTGAGACAGTTTTGAAGATGGGCTGGGCTAATTTTGTTTTGTGGATGGGTGATTTGTTAATTTTGGCTGTTGGATATATAGGGAAATTATGATTTGGATTAGCCACCCGTAAAAATGCAGACCTAATTTCAATCATTCATTTGTAATTAATGGCATTCCCTCCCCTGAATGTCCATACATTCTCTAGCAACTTTGAATATCGATCGTATGAGTTTGTGGGCTAACTTCAAAGGTATTTCGATAAATATGCATGTTTAGGTTTTGCTATAATATATAGCGATGGTTCTCTTTATAATAAGATGAGAGACGTGAGGACGAGCGGTATAACTCTATTCTCCATTGATAGTGAAAACAGATCTCATCTCACCATAGATCTAGGCATGAAATCACGGTTGAACCACGTAAATTTTAGCATTGTGTATATGTTTCTTTTATTTCGTTTTATTTTTCTGCATCATATTTACTGTTTAGGGTTCAATATCAACAAATAAAACTCACAGTGTGCTATTCTCCAACAATGGTTCTAAACTTTTTATCAAAATTTAGGCTTCATCATGGCTCATTGAGTATTTAGGCATGTAGTGACAAAATGTTGAACTTGCCAAAATTGTATCCAAAACACTCATATCCAAAGTTGTGGGTGCTGAGAATAATTCACCAACATGCACTTGTGTCTTTTATTTATTCTTTCTTGGGATCCCATCACTGTCCATATCCAATGAATCCCACATTCTAGAGGTAGGTCCTACACTACATCAACGATGATGGAATCTCAAGAAAAATATAAGTACATGCAAGTGATGTGAACTTGTGAGGATATGGGTGAGTAATTAATTATAACAAGGGAATTAAGTTTGAGGTCATAAGACATGAACATCACAAACTTTCCCCAATACGACCCTACATAAGGGAAACCCCACAATTGCCCTAGCATGGCCTAGTTTTCTTATAAGATATTGAGGATGTACATGTGTAGCACCCGTCTTACACAAAATCACAGTTTGACCATGTACGTAGGAGAAAGATTAGCGTTATAATCTGTAGTTGTTTTCCTATGATCCCTAAAATAAATTTAGTAGAGAAAGTTTTTCTTCACCTTAGATGAATGCGATGAATGAATACAAGACATGAAATGAGTTAAAATACCATGCCTACACCGTATGTTAAATGCCACTAGTAATTCTTCACTGTTCTTGGATTCTAATCTGTTTTTGGATTCTAATCTAATCCCATGAAGCTCAAGGTGAAAATATTCTACCTTAGGCTTCATTTGTTTCTATATAAAATGGTAGACCAAGAATGTTTGATTGAATTAGCCACTCTGAATTTTACTCTGAATTTTAACTAGCGACGATTACAGATCATGTACTAACTCTCCAATGATTAAAATTATCATATCATCATTCAACATGACATAATGAGGATAGACCATATTGATAAGCTTACTGCTTACCATAGTGGACTGCCCAGTTGAGTATTTTTCCCTATATATATGAAAATAATTTTTTTTTCAAATTTCGATTTTTACCGGTATCTAAAAACCAACACCTATACCGAATCAGTACGAAGTTTGGATTGGTCCTATTGGTCTATTCAGTTCAACCTCAATTTGAGAACCTAATAGAACTTCACTCTTTCTAAAAAATAGTAAAAGAACCAGTTCATGCTCATGGGTTAAAATTTTTTCAACCCATGATGGATCTTGGACTGCCTACAGTTGTTTGATCAATCCAATCTGACTCTATATTACTTTGCCTCATGGCCTGGAAGTTAATCAGGAAATTGAGCCTATCAGATCTTTTGCACACGTACAACTGTTTTATCATTTAAATTTCCTATTTGATTAGCTTTATTAATTTTTTCTCAATACTCAAGCCACACCACTTCCTAATTTAAGACGTGGGCCTGGACCTGAATTGGAGTTACGCTATGGCCCAATGGGTGATGCCCTGCTAGTCTCGGCCTCTTTGTTAGAGTTCATTTTGGGTGTTACAACTCTCACTGGAGGACCGGGATATGCATCCCAAGTGGATGGCCCCCATCATCCCAAGTGAATGACCCCCTTTCTCGGGATCTTTGGGAGAGGGACTTCATTATAAAGGAATTCAAAATTGAGCACGTGGGCATCTTTAACGGTAAAATTTTTAAAAATTGAACCGTCCCAAAGCAAAGCATATAAAAGGGCCGGAGTGCTTGATTTGTGTTTAGGATTTCGGCGGACAAGGTGAGAAGGTTCAGGAAGTTGCAGAAAGAGCAGAAGAAAGTAGAGAAACGAAGGTTGAGTTCTTCCTTGGTGGTAAGCTGTTAGTGTATTAAAAAATTTTGATAAGCTCTTGCGTGTCTCGTATCGTCTTTGTTCGCCCTGCCCCAGTCTGCTCTATATATAGTTATGTGAGAACGATCGGTATGCGAGAACCGCCAATTGGGGATTCTGTCACTGCCGACCAGTTTCGTCTCTTCTTCTCCAACGACGTTGCCGCTGGTTTATTCTTCTCCACCGGAGATGGCAACCTAATCATAGGTACACATTCTCTGTCTCTTTTTCTTTTTCTCCTCTGCTTCACCTTCGTGTCAGATACCTAATACAGTAAATCGGATCAATGGAAGTAAGAAGGAAAACTTGAGAAGAAAACCTAACACCAGTAAAAGGATCAACGGTTGGTTCTGAAGGAAATCTCTAGCGATCGGAAGTTCCATACCCAGACGGTTTTCCTTCTCATCAATCAATCATAAAGAATTATTATTTTTAAGAGCATATATTCTGAACTCTGTTTTAGGGATAACTTATTTTTGGAGAATTTTTTTTTTTTTTATTATTTTTTTTTTAAATTGAACCCGCCCCAAAACAAACAATATATAAGGGCCGGAGTGCTTGATTTCTGTTTAGGAGGATTTCAGCGGATAAGGAGAGAAGGTTCCGGGAGTTGCAGAAAGGGTAGAAGAAAGGAGATAAACGACGGTTGAGTTCTTCCTTGGTGGTAAGCCGTAAGTGTATTAACAATTTTGATAAGCTCTTGCGTGTCTCGTATCGTCTCTCTCACTCGACTGTATAGATCGACAAAAAAATTGTGTCGTAGGGTTTTCTTAATATTTTTATTTGACTCTTTTATTCACCCAATCTTACGGAGTTCTTCTCTCTCGATCCCATGGGATTGAGACCTGATCAGAGATGCTATTCCTACTAGGGGTGAGAGACGGTTGAGAGCAGTGAGGGAGGGTATGAGAGGGAGAAAAGGAAGCAGTGGGGGTTTATGTTGATTGGATGGGTTCTTTAAGGGAGAAGAAGGTTATGCCGGAGAAGGGTGGTGGTCCTCTCCCCTGGGCAAACCAGGTGTTTTTGAGTCTCAACTCGGTACGTGTTTCTCTGCTTTTTTTACACTGATAGCGTGTTGGGAAAACAACTTCCAATCACATAACAAGTTTTCTTGAGAAGGCGTTGGCGGTGAAGATCGTGCCATCAAAGCTGGTTCTTTCTCTTCTCTCTATCAAGATGATCCCAAGCCGACAGTCTTGGCCAGCAACATACATGATCTACATGGGACTCCTTAAGAGACATGCTTTCATTTTCATCTCAAATTTAGGGTCAAAATTAAAGAATTTCATCTCAAATTTAGGGTCAAAATTAAAGAAAGGATCTTATAATCCGTGGTTGATGTTTTCCATCATTCCCCCAATTCTGGTCTTCAAGCGTCTGAACCCAGGGTCTTTGTAGTTGAGTTTGCCTTTTCAGTTGTAGGGCGATTGCTTGATGCATCATTAGATGATGAAAGGTTGCTGGAATTGATTCCAGATGGGCAACCAGGCCATGACAGCTTTGATGGGAGGAGAAGCGAACATTGTGAGTTACTTCTCTGCTCAAGTAACACGCGGTTTTTGGCGACTCTTTCTTCCGAAGGAGCTCCAATCATCCATTGCAAATGCAACCTGGTGGGTAAGCCGTGGGTTCCGTGTCTAGTACGTCTCAATCCCATGGGATGGGGTTTGATGGGTGGGACCAGACTCATGCCTTGCAAAGCAGTATAATCCCCTCACCCCAATGCTATGCAGGAATATAGGATTCGAAGTTCATGACATTCATTTCACTGTAGCTGAGTTGATGGGGGTATCTCAAGCTTCAAAAATTGATGCATTCTCTCTCGAAAGTCCAGATTTAATTCAAGGAAGGTTAAACATGCACAAATTTGCACTGTCAATGCTTATTTTGAGTTTTCAGGCAGTAGCAGAGTTATTTCCCTCATTTCATTTGAGGCTATTTTTGAAAAGTCAAAAGTCAAAACCTCTTCATTTATCACAACTTTGGTATCATTTGGAAGCATATTTATTATCTAGTTACTTTTCCAAGATCCAGTGATCCCACGTTGTATTGAGAAATGCATGATCAATTTCTAAGATGTTTAATATGATTACAGATTCTATTTCTTAAGTTGGTAGTTTCATACGTTTGAAAAGGGGTCAATCCATGGCGGGATTACAAAATAGTGATTAAAGGCTTAAAGCCACATTGTGAGGCTTAGTTTGATTATTAATCAAGTAACGAACAGTGATAGTATAAGAGGAGTGGGTTGGGAGGTTAATTGATATACACTGCTTTATGTAATTTATGTTGTTGATTATGTTCTTTCCACATTCCATCATATTCCATGTTCTTTCTTCTCAGCACTACAGGATCCACAGTATTTCTATAGGACAATTCTGTAACCAGAATCGATGGATAGCTATAGACTTATAACAACCAGAACTCTAGCGACTGTGGGACAGATAAGAGAATAATCTGTTGTAGGGAAAAGACAGGTTGGGAAAACCAGGGATCCAATGGATGTCGATCTTTGCTTTTAGAAAGGATTACCAGGGTATGATGGGAAGCAGTAATGAAGGGAAGGAACTACTGGCAAGAAGTTGAACTGTAATAGGTTATCGAGAGCGGACAGAGGGTATAAGGGGATGAGAAGGTGGATAGGATGACGGTTTTAAAAGTATAAAACTACCTCTGATCTGGAAACACCACCAGCCAGAAGGGAAAAGCATCACCACTCCACGGCGGGGGAGGAGGGGGGGAGGAGGGGATGCTACGCGGGCACCCGCTGCTACGGGGGAGCTGATTACGTAGTAGGGGTTTATGCAGGAAACCCTAGTACAATGATGCATAGGATTTCCAGTTGTGTCTCGGTGATGCATGGAGCTGAGGCCATGCGATCTGGTCCGACAAGGTAGGAGGTGGTCCCAGTGAGTCAGGTGATGAAATTCTTGGCAAATGGAGCATTGATAGGGGATCGTGATTTCTAGGTCTATGTGATCCCCGTTGCAGGAGCTCCAGCAATCTATGGTCGTCTTTCAAGAGGAGAAACCAGGGCGGCTGTAGAGAGAGTGATGGCTGATCGCATTATGGTTGCTGTATCGATGTTTGAAGTGGACTTGGATGGATCTCTGATATGCACAGGCAACGCAAGGAGTCCGACTGTGATTGGGGATTGCAGGCATCGTTAACATTATCAACTGGTGTGACTGTGTTTGTGCGTGCCAGTGGTGCTATTGTGGGAGGTTCTCTGTTTGAATCGAGCAACGCAAGAGAGGTTGCAGGATCGATGTTTACAGCAACAAGTGGTATGGCTGGTCAAACTTCATTCTCAGCAATTTTGGCCGGCAGATCTGGGTTTAAAAACCCATTATCGCATGCGTCGTATGGAGCAGGGAGTAGGCCTCCTGCGCTGATCTTTGCGGCGAGTGCATCGTTGATGGTAGACGATGATATGGACCAGAGAGTGAACCAGATCCGAGGACTAGATTAGGCTCCTGAGGGCAGTGCTAAACTCAGGATTCCTGATAGGCTCGCAGACTCAGCAAGGGCTTCTTCCCAAGGTGCGGCGATGGAGAAGCGATACCCAGTATCGTATGTAGGTGGAGATTTGAACCAGGTGTTAATGACGAGGAAGAGGACGTCGGAGTTATCGGTTGTTGCCGATCTGAGGCCTGGCTTGATTTATCGAAGGTTGCTGCAGGAGCTCTTGTTGATCATCGAATGAAGCAAGAGATTCCATTGGGATTCTTGGCGGGATCTGACCTGACCGAAGGAGGTCATGTGGTTGTGTTTTCTGCGGGATCAAGTGAGTTGCAGGAACTCACAAGTGTGTATCTAGCAGTGATGGTTCTGGCTGTGTTGAGAGGGATTGGTTTTGCGAGATGTCAATGGCTCAACGGCGATCTCTTGCTCTAGTTAGTGCAGGATTCATGAACTCAGGGTTGCTGAGTTTGTCATGGCATGTGAAATCGGTATTTCCTAGGGATTTGTTGGAAGATATGCTCGTGATGCACTAAGTGGGAATTTACATGGCATATGGTTTCTCCTATAGACATGCTGTAGCAAGTATTGGCGTTGACTATGGCAGTTATGGTACTGGTTTTGGGGGCTATGGTGGGTACAACAATGGGTATAGTGACCCGACTGAGCCTTATGGAAATCCAAGTGCCACAAATACTGATTATGTTAGTGGGCCACCTAGTGCCCCAAAAAGCCCATGGATGGCCGAACCATATATGCTTCTGCAAGCTTTGGTGCTAATGCAAGCTATGGAATTGTAGTATTTTGGAATACTATTGGTGTTGGTGATAGTGCTGCTGGTACTAGGGGTTCTGGAACTTGCTTCAAATTAGGCCATGAGGGCAAAAGGTGGATTTGGTCGGATCGGGGAGGTTTTCCCAAGGATCAGACGGCAGATTTGAATCCTGACAAAGTGCGCATCATGATCAGTTGATGTTGCATTAAGGGGTAAAGAAGACTGGCGGACTACAGTGAGGAGTCGGTTCTCTAGGTTTGCATTGGAGGTGCAGAGGTTGGAGGCTCGAGTTCCAGGTGTATCTAGAGTTGCAGCAGACTGTGAGTAACGTTATCTTTCCAGTGATGCTGTGGCAGTGGAAGAAGTAGAGACACATCACTTCGTATGGCCCGGACGGGATGTGGGCTATGCCCGTTTAGGTGTAGCTGTTTGGCAAAGACGGATTTACAGATTCAACATCAACGGGTTCCTCTTCAAAGTGGCTTACAAAATTCAAGCTAAGTGGAGATTTGTTGGATTGTATCTTGTATTCTGTGGGGTCTACACTGTTACTAAATTTATTTGTATTAGGGTCTACTACATGTACGGGATAAATATATAATTGTGTGGGGATTAGGGTTTCTAGGGATTCCTATATATTGTCTCTGTGGAAAAAACCCTAAGTAAAGCTGGATGACAGTTGTAAGACTAACAGAAGAGAACACTCTGTCAAGTGGAGATCTTAATGAACCTTGGATGAGACTGAGAGGGGGTGAATCAGTGTAAAAACTTTTTCAAACTTTTCCCTTGCTATTCCATTGTTGCCTAGAGCTGATGAAGAACTAAACTGTCCTACACATACAAGCATATGCAAATCTACCTCGCTACCACTCAGTGGCTAGGTCTACCAGATTTGCATACCCATCATACAATCCATTCCACACACTTCACAATGTACAGAAAAGAAAGACAGTCCACAACACAGGATATACATGGTTCACTACCACAGTGTGTGATGGTTAGTCCACGAAGTAATGCCCAATGGGCTCCGTATATACTCAATGCTCGATTTTTAGTCTTTTACAAGACAAGGATGTGAACCCTATGCTTTCTTAGCATAAAACTGAGAGGGCATAACAATCCCAGGATTCAGGCTATGACTGCCAGTGCTCAGCACACGCTGTACCCATGGGAAGCAAATAGTAACAGTTTTGGGCTTATAATGATGCCCTACAATTTTTCCCCATTAGCTAGGCATTCAACATAATCTCCTACAACTAGAATACATATACTAAAAGCAATAAATAATTACAGAGTTAGATAATCTTACAACCATAACTTCCAGACATTTGGTGATGACTATGATGCTTTCAGCGGCTCAATGGAATCTCCCACAATTCCCAATGTTGAGAAAACTCAGTTCCTCAGGCAAACCCTTGTTCATAAACATCTCTTTCCTTCTCACAATCACACAATCACAATGAATACACAATGAAGCTCCACCAACCTCTCTCAACACTTCAAAGCACCATTAACGAATAAAAGTGAGGTTGATGGGTGGTTGAATGCTTACCCATAAGCATGAGAACACAAAAACCCTCTTCTTCCTCTTCTAACCTTTTTTTTCCCTATTTTTGCTCAACACATCATCTCACAAACAACCAACACCATTAACAGAACTCAATTCTCCAATCTCCTTACCAACAAGCTTCATTCTCCCTCTCACAGCCTCACAATCACCATTGGTGAACATTAATGGCTCTACCAACCTCTCATGAGCATCCAAGTCTTCATTAATGAACAATGGAGAGGTTGGTTGGTGATTCCAAACTCCAAAAGCCTAAAACCCTCTTTTAGATTTTCAGCTCAATTTTTTTGACACTTGACCAGTCTCAACAGATAGAGCTTTCAAAAACAAACTCAGAGCAACTTGAACCATCCGATTTGGATATCGGATAGCCAAGATATGGCCAAAACAAGATCGGCCAACCAGATTAAAAGAAATGGCATCTTTCAATGCCTCTCCATGTGCCTGCGATGCATTAAGTCAAACCACCGCTGATAAGTCAGTCGGCGTTGTTGAGTTGTGATTGGATGGAGAGGGAATCTCCAATAATGGTGGCTGGATTTGTCTGAAAAAGACGGATGCGCTCAGGTCCATCGGATCTATTAGATCCCGTCAGTAAGGATCAGATTCAATTTTGGCTTTTAGATTAGGATCTCCTCCGTCGTCGTACCCAATAGGTGCCACACCAGATCAATGCCTCCACTTTATGAGATGCGAATCACTATTTTAAAATGTACTCAGCCAATGGGATTGCGCGTGATGGAATCTCGACGTGATCTACGCATAACACATAATCCAGCCATTTTATAGACCATCCGATCAGAATCCAACTGATGTGGCTTCATTCCTACCTTTGATCTCGCATCTTCTTCTTTATAACTTGACAAAAATGCTTGGAAATCATTAAAATGGCCTCTGTAGCTTTTGTTTAATAAAATCATACCCAGGGAGAGGAAACAGTAGGTTTCTCTCTCTCCTGGCCTTTTGTCAAACAATTGCCAAGCATGCATGCGTGCAATCTTAAAGGCATGCGCGCGGTTGAGGTTGGCTTGCGGCATGGCTTGCGAGCCATGCTGCTTGCGGCAGGCTTGCATGCCATGCTGCTGGCCTCGGCTGTGGCACCTGCTGTTGCTGCTGTTGGCCTCTGCCTATGATGCATGGTTGTTGTTGTGGCTGGCTGCTGTCCGCGGTGCAGCGGCCCTCGGCCACGTTGGCTGCCATGGTGGCATGCCACGTTAGCATAGTGGGTCTCACCCATAATTTTCTTTGTCCTCCTCTCTCTTCTTTCTCTCTCTTCTAAAGATGCCACAACTTCGAAAAACATAGTGGGTCCCACCCACTATTTTCTCTCTCTTCTTTCTCTCTCCTTGTCCTCTCTCTTTTAAAGAAGCTATAACACCATAAACACTGCCACATCGCCTATGTCACTGCCACATCACCCGAGACACTGCCACATCACCTGTATCACTATCACATCACTTCAAATACTGCCTCACCATCAGTGGGGCATACTGACATTCTCTCTCTATCAGTATCTCTATCACATCACTAGAAACACTGCCACATCATCAGTGGGGCATACTGACATTCTCTCTTTACCAGTATCTACCACATCACTAGAAATAGTGCCACACCATCAGTAGGGCACACTAATATTCTCTCTCATCAAACTTGACCCATTTGCCAACAATTACAACACATAGTCCAACAGATCTGTAGAAGTTTCTTGACAATAAAGAATTCTCTTTTTCTCCATAGACGTGGGCATCCCACAATGGGGTGTTGAACCACGTTAATCTTCGTGTTTTTCTTCTTGTTTGCATATCCAATCTTAACAAGCGGCAGGGGTGGAGGAACCTGGGGAAGGCGGGTGCCGCCGGGGCGCTGCTTGAGGGAGGGGGGTGGGTAGGCTCCCGAGGGGGGTAGGGTTTTTGTTGGGAGGGCTTCAAGGGGCTGTTTTAATCTTGGAAGTTGATTTTACGAGACCCTTTACACCATAGGGTGAATACAATCTTAAGGATAATGATCTGTGGCACGATTCAACCCTATTCTTAATTCGGTTCTTCAATCTGAAAGTGTTCAAATTTTATTTACTTTATATTGTGATATGCAGAGTGCCTATGTGGTAGCATGTCTAGTGTTAGTATGTGCATATTGTAAGTCTTTTATTACTGTTTTTACTACATTTTCATATTTACTCAAAGATTCTGAAAGCTATATGCTCCATAATATTAATGCCAATAGTGAAAGGAGGGAACCTTGTCCTTGATGATGTTCTTATTATTAGTAATTTTTAAATGGATTAATTCTCCTCTCTATTTATAAGAGAAGAGACACCACCAAAATTGTCTCCAAAGAGCCCAAACAACATGTATGTGTTTCTCATTAGACATGTCATCAATAGTTACACGCATTGGCCATTTAAGTGTCAATTAAGAAAAGACAAATTCTACAACAACTAATTAAAATTGTTAGAAATATTTTGAATCTAATAAGATTCAGATTCAAACTATTAAAAATTTCAACCATGAGTTCTCGTCATAAAACCAAAAGTACAGGCAAGCAAATAAAGAGTGGGTAGCTCAGTTTAGGCCTTGGGGATGAGAGAAATTCTCACTATTCATGTTGCAGGTCTGGGTCCAAGCTGCAATAGTTAAGAATCTAATTTATACAATAGATCCCTAAAAAGGATGCTTTCCCATATGCGATCTTAATGGTTAATTTCTGCTTTCCCAATATTCAGGATCTGGATTGATTGGATAGATGTCAGGACTAGATGTGGATGAATCAGCAGGACCCTCCATTGATATATTCTGTTTTTGGTTCTTACTCGGATTCAAATCCTCTCCTGCGGCAAGTGGGAACTGGATTCAAATCCTCTCCTGCGGCAGGTGGGAACTGCGGTTGATCCAAGGGTTGGAGTTCAGTCGGGGCGCATAACAATACATCAGTGTGTGGGCCGATTGAAATCCAGCCCTTGGCAGCCCGCAAGTGCGCATGAGAGGATTGCTATCCTTCTTACACATGCTCTGACCTGGGTTCTTCTGATAATGATTTGTTACAATTGTAACCAAACAGGAGGAGGGAATTGATGAGTTGGCTAAAGATATCCAATCCAAGAAGAGGATAGACAGAGCATAGGAAGCCAACAAAACTAAGAGATTACGTGGATAGTTAAATAAAGGAATAATTCCTTGTAACACGAGAAGGGTTATCCAAAGAGATCAAAAGTCCTAACTTGCAACACAAGAAGCAGAGAAAGAAGTAATTTTAACAGTTGAGACAGAGACCTAGAGAGGTGTCAGCCACCTTTCCATATAAAGACACCACCACTCTCCAGAGTTGGCCAGCCAGCCAGCAACCATTTCCTACTTGGATCTCGAAATAAGAAAAATGCCAAACCCATTCTAGCTCCCCTCCAAATCCCACAACAAATCTCTGCTCAGCACCATTCCTTACCTGTTTGTACTTCCCTTTCTTTCTCTCCTCTAGGCACCTCTCTCTGTCACAGCCCAAACCCATGAGAACTTATGAAAATGATGCATTGGATTCTACAGTAATATTCCAGACTCAAATTAATAAATAAAGTCATATAAATACCCAAAAACAGAGTGGGTATTACCAATATTTACCCAAAACAATATATCATTCTCACTTTCTATTTTGATAGTTTTGCCCCCTTCATTTCCCTCCTCATTCCTTCTCCTCTCACCATCTCTTTCCTAAGATCAACCACTTCACAGCTTCTCTAACAACAACATTGTTTGATTGCACTAACATACATGGTTCATGTCTTAATTGGAAAGCAAATACAAACTAGGTAAGCATGTAAGACTATGATTAACGAGATCTGCACAGAACCAGAGTAACAACGGCAAGGAGCATCCACGAGTGATAACTCCTACCATCCGTCCACATAAAGAGCATGGAAAGAAAAGTAGAGAAATTAATGGCAGAGAACATAATGCATGGTAAGCTTGAAAAGAGGGAAAAAAAAAAATAGCCCTAATTTACAATCACATCATTTCTTCTTATAGCCTATAATTTGTTTCCAGAAATTAAAATTCAGCAATTGATAGATAATCTAGAAGGAAGGGAGATTGTTGCTTTGATTTTTGTCTGAAACCCTATAGAAAATGAACATTTCTCAAAGTTTCGATTTTCCAATTCAACTTGGGCCAAATTCGAACTGAACCGACCTATTAACACCCTTATCAATTTATGCTGGGTTCTGTAGGGGATTTGTTTCTTTTAGTTGTTACTTAAGACTTATATTTTCTCCCCTCCCCTCTATATAACTTATTTGGCTTAAAACAAAGGGAAAAAGAAAAACAAAAATTCACTTACCATCTTAACGAGAATCGAGTCTGAGCGTAAAAATATAACAACAGAGCTTTAGAATACCAGATCGAACATTGCTAAATCAAATAATAGTAAGGAACTCACCTTTCATAACCGGGACAGCTGCAACCATTTCCTTCCTGGATCTGAAAATAATAAGAACGCCACAACCCCTCCTGCACCCCCTCCAACTCCCACAACAAATCCGCTCACCACCATATCCCAATCATATCCAAACAACTAATGTTTCTTGTTCATCAACGTTGCTGGTGGTAATGCAACTGGTTCAATGTACCTACAGTTTCTCGACAAGGGAGCTCCAGATAAGCCTTCATTCCCTCCGAAGGAACTCTCTGTAAATGTCCCAAATTGATTTGCCGTTGGTATCCTGCCCGTAAGGTTGTTCCACGAGATGTTCAGAAACGAAAGTAATGTTAAGCTTGTAAGTTGCTGAGGGATCTCTCCTTCCAACTTGTTGCATTTCAGGTTCCCCAGGGATGATGGTATTGGACCAATTAGAGCATTCTGTGACAAATTAAGAAAGTGGAGAGCAGTGAGGTTTCCTATCATATCTGGAATCTCCCCAAGGAATCCATTGTTTGATAAATCAAACGTGGTATAGACGGTGAGGATCTTTGTTAACTCCATTTCTTGTCCTTTTATTCTAATCTTCACTGTATCCTGGTGGTAAATAAGTCTGAGTTCTAGAAGAAAACCAGTCATAAAATGGATCACTATAGTTTAGGAAACCGAATCTCAATGTCTCGTCCTTGACATCCATCATTGTTGTCCATTTCATTAAGCATTCAAAGGGAAGATTACCCATGAAGTTATTCGAAGAGATATCTACAATTTGCAGCTTTGTGAAAGTACCATTTGTGCCTTCACCTGTGATGGCTCCCCTGAATCTGTTGGATCTCAGAATAAGGGCCCGTAAGTCAGTAATACTTCTCCCCAACCAAAATGGAAATGAGTCATTTATTCGATTGTTGCCCAGATTGAGAACTTCGAGCTTTCTGCAGTTGGCCAGAGATTTACTCAACGATCCTTTCAATCTGTTCCCACTGAGATCCAGTGTCCTTAGATTGCATCCAACTGGAAATATCTGAGGAATTCGGCCCACCAAGTGGTTCTGCTGGAGGTTCAGTACCCTTAGTTCCCTCATGTTAGCCAGACATAAGGGAATTCTGCCGCTCAAGCTGTTAATAGACAGATCAAGAACTTCAAGAATATCATAATTACATATTGAATGAGGGACTTCCCCAGTCAGATTATTGCTTGAGAGAGAGAAGAAGCTGGTGTACGAGCTACGAGTGATATTGGATAGGATGTTGGATTGGAAGCTGTTGTTTGAGAATTCCAAATATGCAAGCAATGATGGGAGAAGTGGGACTGGTCCTTGGAGCAAGTTGGAGTGAAGGTCAAGAAATATCAAGTGATATATGTCTAGATCGGTAGGTGGGTTCAAACTGTTGAGGAAGTTAAAAGAAAGGTCCAAAGATTCAAGAAATCCATCAGCAATTTCCCAAACCCATCCGGGCATTTGCCCATGAATTTGGTTGTTGGATAGGTCTAGAGTAGTCAAACATGATTGGTTTCTTAAGAAATCAGGGAAGCACCGAAGGTTGCAGAATGCCAATTTCAGTGAGTGATACTGAGGGAATGACGAGTTAGAACTACAAACACTAGTATTGATCAGCAAGTTATTATAGGAAAGATCGAGAGTGGCACGGTTCTGCAGGTTCTGAATCATCTCAAGTTGTATAGTGCCACTAAAATTGTTGAAAGAAAGATTGAGAACAGTAAGATGGTGGAGTTCAAATATTGATAATGGAATTGGTCCCTCCAACTTATTGCTACTCAAATCAAGGGTTTCCAATGTTGCAGTGGATAGAGGCGATGGTATCGTTCCATTGAGATAATTGCAACACAAGTAAATATTCTCAAGCTTTACGAGCCTCTTCCAAACAGAGTCCGGAAGTGGACTTGTTAAAATATTATTTGCAAGGTTTACCTCCGTAAGAGTAACAGGCAATGGAGGTATTGGACCAGTGAAGCTGTTAAAAGATAAGTCCAAAGAATTGAGCTGGGTACGTATAATCGATGATGGAATTGAACCATCAAAGCTGCAATTGTGAAGTTCTAATGTAGACAGAAGGCTGAGATTGGCTATAGAATCTGGCAAGGAACCTGAGAAACTAGTCATAGAGAGTACCAGGGACTGAAGAGACCCGTTCCGAGGAAATTCCGAGAGATAACCATGCAGAAACGGGTTCCTTGATACATCAAGGCTTTGTAGGGTTCTTAACTGAAGAATTCTCTCTGGGAATTTCCCATACAACCCACAATCTTGGAGATGCAACAAAGTTGAATTCATGAAATTCTCGAATGATTGTGGTACTTGACCAGATAAATCGTTGCTGCGGAGAACAATCTAAGAGAGGAAACTTAGTTTTAGAAGTGAGGAATCCAATGGCCCTGAAAGTTTACAATTGGACAAGCTCAACACTTGTAGATTAGGAAGCGCAGAGGATAAGGCCCGGCCCCATTGACAAGTTGAGGTTAATCAAATTGTACTGAGTTTGTCAAGCCCTCCATATAAAATCGGCATAGAATAGTAGGCCATGTAGTTTTGAGCCAAATTCAAGCTCTGGAGATGACTAAGATTAAAGACACTGCTGCTTGAATCGTCAATTCCTTCGGATATATATTCATTGCTGAGGTCGAGACCGGTGACTGACTTGACCAGAATCTCCATCGCAGGTGACACCCTTCCCACCACAGCAATCACTACTTTTGTTCCAAGACAGAAGCTTGGAATCAAAATCAAAGGGGGGACGGTAGTCAGAGAAGGACAAGCTTTGATTCAGCTGGAGCAACAGATACCTCTGATCCTCGAGACATCTACCACAAATAAGAACTTCATGACTGGCTAACGGAACAGAAACAAAGTAGAAGAGGAGGAACCATGAAAACACTGGAATTCTCATTGAAATTTTTTGTGAAAGACACAGTTGAGACTAGGAGAAGAAAAAAGACAATATTGTTGTCTCCATGGAAAGAGCTTAACGCCATTCCATTTATCAACTGCCTAAGACTACAAGTATTTCCTGTTAAGAATGTCATCAAAAGATTAAATAGTCAGATTAAACTATACATTTGGTATGAGTGACTCTGCATTTCATCCTTCCTAAAAACAATTAGATTAAAGTTTACATTTTGGTATGACTGACTCTGCATTTCATCCCATGTCCTTATCTTCATGAGTGCAAGTCTTCATAAGATGAAACAATCAGATTAAACTATACACTTTGGTATGACTCACTATGCACTGCATACCAAGTCCTTATCTTCCTGAGTTTTTGTCGTCAATTGAAGGAAGACTTAATTTCTTTAAATATAAGATTAATCAACTTTTCCACAAGGGGGCATGAAAAAAGGAAACTGCATTTCCATGGGACACTGATCCTGATAACCTTAATTTTGGGCAGGACCCAAGAATTTCTTCCCTAGGGAGATCCATGTTTTGGTGTTAATGAGTGATTTTTTTTTACTCTTTGTTTCATAGTTTTAGTACATTGGTATCGGTAACGGATATAGGTATTGATCAATAGCGATCAGATATCAACTATTATGCTGATGTGGTATACTTTTTTAGGATGGGTTAGGTTTGGGTTGTGTCGGCCGGTCAGGTATGGATCATATACTGATTTCCATTCCAATTCAGTCATCCATATGAAGATGACAAGTGTTCAAGATGACACCCAATTAGAACCATATTTAGTACCAAATTAGAAACTGAAACTCATACTGGATTTCAAACCATTTTTGTACTGTATAAAAACCACCATACTGGGTAAAAATTGTCCTGAAATTGTACCGAACAGGTACGATAATGGTTCAAGCATTGGTACCGTATTCCTATTTAGTACTCTTATGGTAAGAGCAATTTTTCCTCGCCTTATCAAAACTGTACTGGATTACTGATACCATACCGATTGACACCCTTACAAGTAGGGGTGTCAATTTTTGGTTCGCACCGTAACCTCCGAACCGGACCAACTGATTAAAACTCAAACCGGCTTACACCGTCTACTAGATATGCCAAGCTTAGGCCCTGATCAATTATTAATCGGTCACTCATGGTGCAAGGGTGTAGCTGATGGTTGCCCAATAGCACCAAATGGATCGAACCCGATACCGACCGGCTAGAGACCCAATCCTTATAATCTTCCCTCTCTATCTCTCCCTTTAGTGGGGTTTTTTGTCTTATGCTATTGGGCAGCCATGGAAAACAATATCGGTCAGATGATGTAGCTTTTTTTTTTTTTTGGGTAAAGAGTTTCTAATTTATACTTGTACTAACAGATATCCTCTATGGTTTGGGGTCAGACCACATTTTGCATTTGAGAGAGATTGGAAAAAGTAACATCAGGTTAGAGAAAATAGAAACTTAGCTTTTAGAAGTAATCTCCATTTGCAAAGAGATTGAACCAAACCTCAAGAAAAAAATCAATATTCCAATTTACATAGATATTGCTGAGTATGGTTGAATCATGTCATTAAAATCAACCTTAAAAAGAAAACTGAAAAGTGTTGCAGTCACTCTCCGATTTACTCAGAGATTCAAAAGACTATGCTCCATAGGTAAATATCAATGCCAATAGTGGAAAGAGAGAACCACAAGAGCGTCTTCAAAGAGCAATGCTCAAACACCATGTCTATACCGTAAGACATGCATGTTGATTATTCAGACATGTCTTTAATAATTACACCCATTGACCATTTAAATGCCTACTGTGTAAAGACAAATTCTACAACCAATTAAAATGGTTAGAAATATTTTGAATCTAATAAGATTCAGATTCAAACCACTAAAATTCCAGCCATGGGTCCAAGGACTCAATGTCACAAAGCAAAAATTATAGATAAACAAATAAAGAGTGGGTAGTTCAGTTTAGGCATTTGGTGATGTGAGAAATTCTTTGGATTCTCTCTTTCTATACCATCCACTATTTATGTTAAGAGGTCTGGGTCCAACAATAATTTGAAATATCAAACTTCAAATAACAAGTGAAAGAATCTAATTTATAGAACAGACTAAGAAGGACGCTTTCCCATATACAATCCAAATGGTTAGACGTCAAGACTAGATGTGGAAGAATCAGCCGGACCCTCCATTGACATACTCTGTTTCTGGTTCTTACTCATGGTCTGACCTGGGTTCTTTTGATAATGATTCTTGACAGCCTTAGGCCCCAAATCATCACAGTCGATTAGAGGAACAGAAATAAACTTCTCAACGCTAGCATGACCTTCAAGCATGCTCACCACAGCCGACATCATAGGCCTCAGCGAGGGAGATGCATTAGTACACAAGAGAGCAACATTAATCAACCTGATCACCTCTTCCTTGTTGAGAACTGTTCCCAACTTTGGATCCACTATTTCCAGCAAACTTCCTTTCTCTTTCAGGATAAGTGCCTGAAGATAAAAGATTGAGTAATAAGAGGTCTCATAACAAAATTAAAAATCAATCACGAATTCTTTGTGGATCAACATTCAAAAACATAAATAAAAAATGTCTAAGGAAAGAGAGAAAGATTTCTAAATTACCCAATCAAGAAGATAAACTCGGTCCTCTTTTGGCATTGGCCTGAAATTAGTGTTACTCATGCCACTGACAATTTCCAAGGCAACAATTCCAAAACTGTAAACATCTGCTTTATCAGTTAGGTAACCCCTCATGACATATTCCGGTGCCATATATCCACTGTGAACATAAGAATCACAAGTTATATTTCCATACATGATGTTATACCCTATGCTTTGTCCAAGTTGTCACTGTTTCAAGATCTACAATAAGGAATCATAGTGCACGAGGCTCCCGCTAATGCAAGACTGAAAAAGGGCGGAATGTACTCAGCCTTACCTCCTCAACGCGGAGAGGCTGTTTCTCTGTTTTGAACCCGTGACAACCAGGTTGCAATACGACAACCTTACCATCACACCAAGGCCTCACCCTTTTTTCAATATCTACAATGATTGTTATAATTTCACTTGCCCCCCTCCTCTTCCAATTTTTTTTAAGGTAGATTTGATACTCTGCAAATAGTAAATTGCATTTTGCAAGGTGAAATGAGAAGCATGGTGACTCACAATGTTCCAGCAATTCGAGTGCTTATATGTGTATTCTCCCCTTCAAAAAGCTTGGCCAAGCCAAAGTCAGATATCTTGGGATTAAATTCTTTATCAAGCAGCACATTAGTAGCTTTGATGTCTCTGTGGATTATCTTCAATCTCGATTCTTCATGGAGATGAGCCAGCCCTTTGGCAATCCCAATACAGATCTTGTATCTAGTTGGCCAATCCAATTTCAATTGGCATTCTTCTGCACCTTTAGTCATCAAATAAAAAGAAATATTAGAGATACTAATCTCTTTCATCCACAATATATTCTCATGATTCTAAAATCAAATGTGGTGAAGAAACGCATGTTAGAGCTTACCAAACAAAGCCCGAGCAAGGCAGTTATTTTCCATGTACTCATATACTAGTAACAATTGATTTCCTTCATTACAACATCCATAAAGCTTAACAAGATGAGGGTGTTGTAGGGCAGAAATCATGCCTATCTCATTTACAAATTCACGATTTCCTTGCTTTGATTTAGAAGAAAGCTGTTTCACTGCTACAACGGTTCCATCCAATAAAAGACCCTGCATTTAAAAAGTAATGTCAAGGTTCACGCATGTAACCTATATGAAAAAAAATAAAAAAACAAGATACTTCTATGTTGATTAAAGATAATAGATCAAGATACTCTTACATAGAATATACCTTGTAAACAATACCAAAACCACCTTCTCCTATCTTGTTTGCCACAGCAAAGTTGTTGGTGGCAGCTTTAATTTGTCTCAATGTAAAGGAACCGGTTTGTAGGTCCAGACATCTCAGATCTGTTCAAGATACATTGGATTTAAGAATTCCATAATGAGCTAATAAATTGCCTTGTAACTGATAAAGTCCATTATGCTAAGAATGTTGAAGATTGTTGGGCTTTGGTTCTGCTGTCTAGGTGTCACCTAGGCCTGTCTAAGTGTCACCTAGCTTAGTGCCGACCAGCTGTCCAAGCTGACCGCCTTCTTAGTCTTTGGGATTAAGTTAAATTCTTGACTTAGTCCTTCTTATCTTTAATTCATTATGTATATTAGGAGTCTAGTATTATTGCCTGACAAGGATTTACTATTTATGTCGGATTCTTTGTCATGTTGATATGTGGAATTCCTACCTCTAATGTAACTAGGATTCTTTATCTTGTGAAGTCCTAAATCTATAACTTTGTCCTTATTATTTTATCTATAAATAGTAACTGTTAAGAGAAGAGGAACACATTGATTCTCTCTCCTTCTTCCCTTCTCTCTAATTTTCTATATTGTTACATGGTATCAAGACGAGTGCTGTTTAAGAGTCCTTTTTTTTTTTTTTTTGGGGTAAATTGTTTTAAGAGTCGTTTAAGGTCTTTAGTCTGGTGTGCAGCCCCCACTGCTATTGCTGCATCTTCTTATTAGTTTGGTTTGTTTTTGTTCCTGCAACTGCTACAACTGAAAAAGTTCTACGTATGTTTGAATCTGGCCAACTAATTGGTCTGATTCCCTGGTTCTTATTCCCGATCTTAATCCGGTTTCAGTCCAATACTTGGTTTGAAGTTCTGCAACTGGTTCAATCTCGGATTGGAATTCCTACAATTTGCTGCTGATCTCTGGTTTTAACTACTGCTACTATGATTGATAATGCATCTGCTATCATCTCCATTAATGGCTAGATATTCTCCTTGCTTAGCTTATTTTCAGATCTGAACCTTTCATATTCTTCCATCCATTGTCAAGTACTGCCATTAATCTTCATATCTGATATTTCTCTTCAATTGATCCAGATCTGTTTCGGTTCCAGTTACTGATTAGATCTGATCCTATTACTCAAGTCTCCATTGAATTTAGTTTGTGTTTTCAATCAAGGTTCGAGGTGCCGGTTTCGAGGCCTGTTTCGGTCAGCCTCGAAACCGAGACAATTCGTGGTTTCGGCCGAAACCAGGCCGAAACCTAATATTTTTTTTTCCCAATTTTATTGACTCCATGGTTTCGAGTCCTAAATTTTTTTTTTTTTGTCTGATTTTTTTGTATACCCTATTTAAACCATTTTAGACATATTTCTAATGTTAGTTTGAAAAAAAGACATAAAATAATTACATGTGGTGTGGACCCAAGTTTAGTAGTGTACGCTAAAATAATCCATAATGTACTAAGCCACTAATTAACAGCATTCATTCAAAATTAATACATTGAACTTGGAATTTAGAAGTCTCACTAATTAGTTCCATGCTGAGCTCCGTGGTACATCTAAACCACGTGCAATGTACCACTGATGGTGGTGATAACGCTCCTCTGATTGCAGTACGTATGTATCCCACGACATGGTATCAATCCAATTGTTTTAACTAACATTCACGTACTTTTAACATGATTTTACCGAAGCGTAACTTCTTTAATGTAGCTCGGATTCAAACAATCTCGAATTCGTTGCAAAGCTAGCATAATCAGCTTTTTAACAAAACCGAGATTGCTTGAATCCGAGTTATAATGAAGGAGATACACTCCGGTCAAACCTTATTCGAAGTATACAAATACTGTTTAAAGTCATCTGAATGTAAACAATTTTTTAGGCATCAAAGCAAGAAATTATTTTGGCGCATTCTTGGTTTTTAGTAATGCTTTACTATTATAAGATTTATGAAATTTTTATATTAAAAAAAAAGCCTAGCATTTGAACGTTAAAAATCGCCACCGTACCCAAAAATAAGGTTTTTGTTCTTGAACTGGAGGGTTGACTTTTTATCTTTATGAAATTTGAATTTTAGACTATTTTTATTGGATTCAAATGGGGGTGTTTGCTCATTTATGAATAATATCTTAAGTAATGTTACTTAAATGATATTAGTCATAAATAAGTATTGTCTGATGACTGTAGTACTGCCTGATGACTGCCAGTAAGGTTTCGACTGGTTTCGACACTTAGATATAGACCCTGGTTCATGTTATGAGTCGAAACATAGGTTTCGTAGTCGAACCCAGTTGGGTTCGACCAAGATATGGTAAAAGTCAGTTTCGAGCATGGGTTTCGTCTTGGCCAGGCTCGTCAAAACCTGTGGTTTCGACCGAAACCTCGAACTATGTTTTCAATATCAGATTTGGTTGCTAGTTTTGAATCTGTCTTACTTATAGTTATCTGTTTCCAGCTGTCATCGAATTCTGCTGTTGTTGCCTGCATATTATCTAATTTGTTTTCTGTCCATCAATTGCTAGTTTAATAATCCTAATCTGATTCTATTTACTGTTGTCGACATTAACTGATAAACTCCCATCAGTTTAATGTTTGCTTGATATCTTCTTATCCCCACTTTGATGGATTTCTCCTAAACCTGCGCAGCCTTATCTCTTTGGCTGTTGACTTGGTCCAAATAAGCAAGCCATCGAATATTGCTGGGAATTGATTCTATTTCTGATTGGATAAAACACTACTATATTGTTCTGTGTTATAAAAAGTTCTATCATCTTAAGGAATTCTTGATAAATCTTATATCCACCATTGGATAATACCTAAATTTTGATGACTTATCCTAGTTGTATTTAGTTACTTGACTGCCATTTTTTAATCCACATCTACTAACTTGGACCTTTGACTTTTCAATTCATGTCAAAAATCTACTTGCACCATTACCATATTCCTAGTCACACTATGACTTCACCATATTTTTTAATCCGACCATTGAATGGTTTTAAAAGTTGTAGATCTTGCTCCTATTGTATTTTACTCTATATCCTATAGTTTGAAGTCTCTCACTGTAATTTGTCCATGTGGAATGTTCCACGTGAGGGGGGAGAAGGTATATATATTTGCTTAAGTTCGTGTCTTCTCATTGAAGAGAGCCTAGCCTACTACTACCTTGCTCGTAATGGAGCTTGAACCTCTACTAACTTGACCTCCATGTGAAATGCAAAACCATTACTACATGACTTCACCATAACCGACGGATGCAACCTTCCTAGACAATTGTCCATGTGGAATGTTCCACGGAGGAATATAATCCTAATAGCCAACCTACTACCTAAACTTGACCTCTACTACCCGATGTGAGAGCTTCTAATTGAACCTCCGACTGCACGTGATGCAAACTCTATTACCTGCACGTGATGCAAACTCTACTACCTACACATAATGCAACCTTTGCTACCTGCACATGATGCAACCTATACTACACATGATACAACCTTTACTACCTTTACTACCTTTCTTTGCTCATGTTGGAGCCTACTATTAGTTGCACATGTTGTAATCTTCACTACTTCTATGCTCGTGGAAGAGCCTACTACTACTTGCACCAGATGCAACCTTGCACATGATGCTAATTAAGGAATATCCAACAACATGAAGCTACTACTACTACTACTACTACTACTACTGTTGCTGTTGCTGCTACTGATAATGCTACTATTACTACTACTACTACTACTACGACTACTACTACTACTACAATAACTACTACTGCTAATGCTGCTACTACTACTGCTACTGTTATTACTACTACTATTGTTATTGCTACTACTGATATTGCTCTGTTGCCATTACAAATACATCGACTGCTATTGCTCGTTTATTCTTCATCAACGGCTGATATCACAACCACATGTTTTGTTTGTTGGTGGTTCTAGTTCGTGATTTGGTATAGCTACCAAGAAGTTCTCTATGCTCCCTATGTCAATCATATATTGAAGACCAGTGTTGCAGTTCATATTTATTCTTATTGTTCCAAACTAGAGCATGTTTAATTTGAAGGGGAAGAAGATTGTACAGTTTTGATTCTGATGTCTAGGTATCACCTAGGCCTGTCTAGGTGTCACCTAGCTTAGAGTTGACTATTGACCAGCTGTTCAAGCTAGCTGCCTTCTTAGTCTTTGGGATTATGTTAAATTCTTGACTTAATCCTTCTATCTTTATTCATTATGTGTACTAAAGAGTCTAATATTATTGTCTAACTACGATTTACTGTTTATCTAAGATTCCTTGTCACGTTGTTATGTGAAATTCCTTCCTCTAATGTAACTACAACTCCTTATCTTGAGGAGAGGAACACATTGATTCTCTCTCCCTCTTCTCCTTCTCACTTATTTTCTATTTTGTTACAAAGGACATGAATGCAATAGCAAGATGTACCTTGGTAAGACATGAACAATGAAAACATTTCATTACATAGTTAAAATTTTCATTCAGATTTAAATGGATTAAAGGAGAAACCTCCATAGCTCAAGATATGTTTGATGCCTAAAAAAAATTCAAGAGATGTTCACAGGTTTACATATACCCTTTTCATAAAAGATGCCGATTAAACATGCATCTTCTGATTCTCAACAAAGTAGAACAAAAGTTCGAGTTATACTTCCTGTTGATCAGAATCCACTTCATCCAGTGTTTGTACACATGTTAATGACATGTTTGGAAAGCTACATTTAGTATTGTAAAACTGAGCCCATTTGAGACAATAAAATATAATATTTGAATGGTGTAAACATTAAAATGAAAAAAAAAAATATCTGTAACAAAATAGAAATAAAGAGAGAAGATGAAGAAAACGGAGAAGAGGGAAAGAGAATCGATGTGTATTGTTCTCCTCCCTTACAGTACTATTTATAGGAAACCAAAGGACCAAACAAATAAGCCTATGACTCCTTATGTTAATATGAAGAGTCCTAGTTACATAATAAGATAGGAGTTCTATATGTCAGCATTACAGGGAATCCTAGATAAACAATAAATCCTAGTTATACAATAATTCTAGTCTCCTAGTTACATAATGAAATAGAGATAAAGTAAAAAGACAATAGATGACTAAGTCAACACAATCCTAAAGACTATTAGGCAGCCCGCTTGACAGTTGGATGGCACTAATCCCGAGATGGGATTAGCACCTCCAAGGTGTTGTCGGCAATGGGAATGGGTCCTGGTGAATGGGTCCATTCCCATATAGATAGATTGTTAACAATATCAGTAATGGAATGTCTGGTTACAAGTGAAATGACATAACGGGAAAGGAATTAAAACAAAAGCAAAACGGAAACTTTCTAAACATGATTGTGTAACAAATTAAAAAATATACTAAAATATGGTAGCTCAACTTTTAAACATTTTCCACAGACTCCTTAACCCTTTACCATAGTTTTCTATTCAAATCTAAGTAATTTGGTTGAAAAATTAAATACACACTGTTACTATATTTTGTAAGTTTTTTAGTTAGTTACATAATTATTGTTGATAATGATTAGAAAGCACTCCATTTTTTGCCTGTGGTAACCTCATTTCCCATCATTTCACTGGTCTTTGGACTGGAACCAAAAATGTAGGAAGCCATTATCTACGACAATGAAGTTCACTCCACACTCGAAGTAAGTAGACATGCCAACATCATCATAGTTATGCCTTATGGGTTATTTTCCATCTAATCTAATAAATCTGCTTGTCAATATTATGAACTGATAATTGTTTGAAATTTTCAGTTCTATTTGAAGATCTTAGACTATCGAGGACACCAAAACCCTACAGGTGGTGAGCCATATAGTTAAGATGGGCCACTAAATTTGACATGTGGTGCATCTAGTGGATAACCTATCTATTCAATAGCCAGAATAACCCAATTATCCTCTTGACGTGGCAGAATAACTCTTGATGCTATAAACCATGTCACTGATGATACACTAGTACCAGGTACCTTTTTCCTTCTCATTATTTTTACTGAGATTCCTTTCTTATTCCTCTCCAAATTTACAGTTGGTTTGTTCCCACCTTGGCTCATTTTGTTTTCACATCCCATACATCCTTTGTGATGAAGGATAGCTAGAACCAAGAAGACAAAGCATACAATTGAAGCCACAATGACAACAATATCGATTGCAGGCATCTTCTTCTTTCCACCTTTTGGAAGAGGCACAAAATCTGCATAAAAGGAAAAAAAATCAAATACTCAAAAGTACAGAAGATTTACAAATGGTATAGAAGCCATGAAAAATCACTTGAGAGGGGGAGTGGAAAATTGAATTGGGAGAAATAATTCTAGTTGACTAACTTAAAACAACCGATAAATGATTTTTTTTTTTTTTTTGGGGGGGGGGGGGGGGGGGGGGGGTCGAAGCAATCAGAAAAGAAGGAAATAAAGAGATTAGATTGGTTCCCATATTCAAAAAATAAAATAATAATAATAAGTAAAGCACTACTATTTAAGTAGTCTTTTTTTTTACTGTACACCTTGTACTCAGGTAAAGCACTTCTCTTTGGCTTACTGTCAAATTTACTTGTTTCTGCAAATTCTTTCCCGTATATTAGACACAGGATTATTTGCCACATAAAACTACTATGCATAAGGAAACAAAAACCAGACAAAACTCAAGCCATATAAGCAAAATAACTCTGCAGTGAAAAAAGGCAAACATAATATCACTACGTATGGCTAGAATTATTTCAGGCTAAGCATAGAATCGTTTTCCTCAAAAAATAAACACCCAAAAGGAGAATCTCTATAATGGTATTATACGAACCAGGATCCACCGATATGGCTGATATAAGAGGACCATAGGTTCCTCTAGAAGGGATTCCAGCTGTCCCCCTCCCAGCCCAATAGAAGCGGATTTCTAGGGTACCACTTGATACAACTACAGCAGCAAATTTTTTAATGACTTCCTTGCCAGCCCCACCTGCTTCATCCATTATATTGAAGTCCTTCAAGACCAATTTTCCCTGCAGCAAACTGATTACTGATAATATCCACTTTTGTAACCTACAGAGGGTAACTTTACATTGTGATTAACTACCTGAATATAGACATCAAATATGCGTCTCCCAAGACTGCTACATGTTTTATCATTTGTAAACATAATCTCCGCAAAGTGAAGGTTCACAGTGTAATTTCCATTTAGCAGACAGTATCCGTAATAGGTGAGAGAGAGGGGGGAAAGGCGTGCTGTCGTGTACAGTTGGGAGTTCATAGAGAGTCTGGATGTATTTGTGGCAATATAGTCATCAATATTTTTGTCATCATCCAAGAAGGAACCAGTGCTGCTAAATGCCCAGTTATATCCACTTTGGAAAAATTTTGAAGGACTGGCAGTGTCTTGATCAGCTCCATATGTGCTTCCATTGATAGTAACTTCTCTGCCACCACAATTTATGTAGAGCGAATACCATTCTGGAATAAAGCCAAAGGGAAGTGCTAATCAGATATGATTAAGAGGAAATGAGAAAAGATAACATGAAGGAGAAAAAAATAATTCAAATTTTCCCACAATCCAAACAATAATTAATTGTATAGACATACAAGTATATTATGTAAGAGTATGGGTCAGGACATTCAAAATAAAATTCCAGTTGCATACACAATCATTCCAGGTACACTGAATCATGATGATCATATGCTTCTTAACAACCGAAAGAATTGTTTCTGTACCAAATCCAACGTAGGATGGCCTACAGTTTCAACAACTTCAAAATCTAAGTTACACAAGGAACTGAGATGGACCAAGACAGTTTTAAATGGCGTGATTTCCAAAGAAATAAGCTAGGGTTTGAGCTGGTTAAACAGGGTTTTGAAATGCAGGATTCAGAAAACCCAATTCTAGAATATATTTGAAGCTGGGGTCACTTATAAGTTGTAACCAAATGGGAATCAAAAAACTTTCTGACACATACCAGCCCATTTTACAGCCAAAACATGTCCATCAGGTCATTCCTTTTCTATATGGCTGTCACTAACCAATCTTTTAAAGCCTTTTTTTTTTAAACTTATGCTCCATCTATCTGCAAGTAAAATCTACATAAAATGAAAAGTTTCAAGTAAAAACCATGTAAAAGGAAAATTTCAAGTAAAATGTAAAATCATAATTTTTTATAAGGACTTTACCAGAAAATTTTCCGTTTACATAGATTTTACCTTTAAAAAACAGGAGTCTTAAAAGAACTCTAGAAAAACGAGGCTATTATTCACAGAACTGCAGGCTTCAAAGCCAAAGCATTAGAGAAATTTTTTAACGAAATAAATTTGACCCATATTGGGGTCTCAAAAGCATAGAACAAGGACTAATGAAAACTCGTCAATGAAGAGGAAAAGAAGTTATGAAAGAAATAGTACACAATCAATTGTTAGGGAACCCCATAAGTTTCAGCTTCTGCTTATAAGGACCGGTCAAACCGTAAAAGACTCACCTGTTCCACGCCAACTTGTAAGGAAAAGCATCACCCCATTGATGAAGCATCCTAAAAAAGAGATTTCACTGAGAAAAGACCTGATCCTACACTCCTGTACAACCCTTACATAGTCCCCCCTCTTTCACTTTGGTGTGGCTCGAAAACCTTCATTAACTCCATTATCTTCTCCACTTCCAAATCATTCAGTCCTTCTAAATCAATCTATTGAATGAGGGAATGACTTGTCTGTACTAGACAGAGGTCCTCTTATTTATAATGTGATAATGAATACAAAGAAAGAAAGAGGTAGTACAGGTAGTACAATACAGGTAGTACAATGAGGGTAGTACAGGTAGTACAATGAATCTAGACAAAAAATAAAATATGTAATATTCTCAACACTCCCCCTCAAGTTGGTGCATATATATCATGCATGCCCAACTTGGACAATATCATATAGAAGGATTTCCCTGGCAGACCTTTGGTGAAGATGTCTGCTAATTGGTCCTCTGATCTGACAAACGGAATCTCGATTTGTCCACTGTCCAGCTTTTCTTTGATGAAGTGACGGTTCACCTTAACATGTTTTGTCCTATCATGCTGAACAGAATCATTGGCAATGCTAGTGGCTGCTTGATTATCACAGAATAATTTCATGGACTGGTTACACATAACCTTCAAATCTTTGAGTAGTCGTGGTAACCATAGTAGTTCGCATATTCCATGTGCCATTGCTCTGTATTTTGCTTCTGCACTGGATCGGGCAACCACATTTTGCTTTTTGCTGCGCCAAGTTACTAGATTGCCACCCAAGAATGTGCAATAACCAGATATAGATTTACGATCAGGACTTCCTGCCCAATCTGCATCAGTATAAGCCTCCACCTGGATTTGTTTATTTGGTGAATCTGAAATGGCATATGCTTCCATTTTCAGAGGGTTATTAGGAGATAACAGGATTCCTCTTCCAGGGGCTGACTTTAGGTAGTGCAGTATCCGATAAACAGCCTCCATATGTGTAGAGTATGGGTGGTGCATAAACTGACTTACCAAACTAACTGCGAATGCAATATCTGGCCGTGTGTGGGCAAGATATATGAGTCTGCCAACAAGTCTCTGATATCTTCCTTTGTCTTCTGGTGTGTCTTCTTTTGCCCTTAGCTTGGTATTGGGATTGAGAGGAGTATCACAAGGTCAAGCCCCAAGTAACCCTGTTTCTGAGAGAAGATCAAGAACATACTTTCTTTGAGACAGATAGATGCCTTTCGCAGAACTGGCAACTTCAATCCCAAGAAAGTACCTAAGTTTGCCAAGGTCTTTGATCTCAAACTCCTTCCCTAGAAATGCCTTTAGTTTCATGATTTCATCATTGTTATTGCCAACAATGATGATATCATCTACATATACAAGTAAGGCAGTAAAAGTGTTAGGGAATGTTTTATAAATAAAGTATAGTCAGCATTGCTTTGAACATAGCCAAATGCTACCATAGCTTTATTAAATCTTCCAAACCATACTCTAGGGGATTGTTTTAAACCATAAAGAAATCACTTCAACTTGCAGACTTTTCCTTGACTTTTATCATCTGTGAAACCCGGTGGGCAGTCCATATAGACATCTTCAATAAGTTCTCCATAAAGGAATGCATTTTTTACATCTAACTGTTGCAAGTCCAAGTTGTGATGTACAACACAGGACAGTAAAACCCTGATGGTAGTCATTTTGGCCATTGGAGCGAAGGTTTCTTTGTAATCAATCCCATATGTTTGAGTAAATCCCCGTGCAACCAATCTAGCCTTATACTGATCAATACTCCCATCTGGTTTCTGTTTTACTGTAAAGATCCACTTGCATCCTACTGACCTTAATCCTGCAGGAAGTAAAATAAGATCCCATGTATCATTTTTCTTCAGAGCCCTCATTTCTTCCACCATTGCAGCTTTCCACCTTTCATCCATAATTGCATCCTGCCATTTTTGAGGAACAGACACAGAAGAGAGCGAATACACAAAAACACGGAAAGAAGGGGAAAGGGAGTCATAGGAAACATAATTGGAAATAGGATGTAGGGTGCAGGCCCTAGTTCCTTTTCGAAGTGCAATTGGAAGATCAAGATCAGAAGGAGTAAGTTCCATACCAGAAGAGGCTCGGTGGCTCGGTTCGGATCCAGGGCTAGTGAAGGGACATATGCAGGAGTGGTAGTGGCCTTTCCTTGCTTGTCTTTGGCACGGCTATAAACTTGTAGAGGTGGCTTGGTGGTTAGATGCTCGGATGATGCAGCTGTATCGAGCACTTGTTCTTGGACTATTTCTGGTACATCAGGTATATCCAGTATAAGTACATTAGGGATATCAGGTGCATCTTCAACTGTCTGTGTATCCCCCTGAAGAGGAGCCTAAAAATAGGAGAGATGCTCATGAAAAATGACATCGAAAGGGAGGATGATAACACTTGTATCCTTTCTGTGTTGCAGAATACCCTAAAAATATGCACTTTAATCCACGTGGATCAAGCTTGCCAGGGGAACGATGGTTACGAACATAACAAAGACAACCAAATACTCTAAGAGGAAGAACAAAATCAGAATTTCCAAATAAGATGTCTAAGGGAGCCTCGTTGTCTAAAACTCGAGAAGGAAGGCGGTTGACCAGGGATGCTGCAGTGAGGACAGCATCACTCCAGTATTGAGCGGGAACATGTCTCTCAAACATTAGTGCTCTAGCTGTTTCGAGTAAGTGGCGGTTCTTTCTTTCAAAGAGTCTATTCTGAGCAGGAGTGTTCACACAACTTGTCTGATGAATTATCCCGTTATCAGCCAAGTATTGCTGAAAAAATCCTTCAAGATATTCCTTACCATTGTCACTATGGAGCATCTTCAACTGAGTTTGAAACTGCGTCTTGATCATATTGTGGAAATGGCGGAAGCATGCAAAGACCTCATTTTTTTGACGCATCAAATAGACCCATGTAGTACGAGTGTGACAATCAGTAAAGGTTACAAACCACCTATGACCAAAAATAAAGGTAGTCCGTGTTGGACCGCAAACATCAGAATGGACTAAATCAAAGATACAAGGACTTCTTGAAACAGAAAGTAAATAAGAAATACGAGCCTGTTTGGCCAAAACACAAGCATCACATAATAACTCATCTTTATTTCATTGTTTAAATAATTTTGGAAAAAAATGAAATAGAACAGCAGAAGAGGGATGCCTAAGACGGCGGTGCCACTGCTGAAGGGTACTGACTGTGGAATGGGAGGAAGGTGTTGAACGACCATTGTCAAGCAAGTACAGGCCACCACGCACACTACCATGTCCAATCGTCTTCCCGTTCTCCAGATCCTGAATTACACAATGGGTAGGAAAAAATGTTACTTTACAATTTAGAGACTTTGTAAGACTACTAATGGAGAGTAAATTTGTGGATAAATTAGGAACATGTAGAACGGAATTCAAATCAAGGGAGGACGAACAGTGGATGGATCCAATTCCAGATATAGGATAGAGGGCTCCATCAGCGACCTTCACAGTATTATGTCCAGAAGAAGGAGAGTATAAATAAAAGGACTCAAACGAACCAGTCATGTGGTCAGTGGCTCCAGTATCTATAACCCTAGGGCGATAGACAGAGAAAGCACAATGACCATCATGAGTAAATAGTAATACCTGACTGAACAAAAAAAAAAACCTGGATTGGTAGATGTAGATGTGGATGATTGATTTGTAGTCGCAGGAGGTAGTCGAAGGAGATGCCGGAGAGTCTGAAGTTCTTGTGCAGAGAGTTGTGGTAGAGGACCAGTAGGAGGACTTGCTTCAGTTTGATGTGCCTGAGGTGCGTGGGAGGACTTTGCCTTGCACATACCTTTTTCCCGGCGTTTTGCTTCAAAATCTGCCAGTTTGCCATGAAGTTTCCAGCATATGTCTTTGGTGTGCCAAAGCTTGCTACAATACTCACATTTGATAGCATCACGGGAAACAGGAGGACTCTTGTATATCTGAGTATTTGTCTGGAGAGCAGACTTATCCGGAACAGAAGGGGACAATATTGTTATTCGTCGTTGGTCCTTTAACTGAACCATGGAATAAGCCTGTTCAAGGGTGGGGAAAGAGTCTCCGCTGAGAATCTGTGAGCGAATAGGATCAAGCTCCACATTTAGTCCTGCCAGAAAAGTATAAACCATGCATTTCTCTTCCCTTTTGTGTAATAAGGTAGCATCTTCTTCACATTTAGCATGAATAAAATCATAAAAATCAATTGTTTGCCAATAGCTCCTCAACTTAGTATAATATTGGGATACAGTCAATTCTTTTTTGATAGTTTCATGAACACTTTTTTTAATGGCATAAATTAAAGTAGCATTCCCAACTTGGGGATAGGTGTCCTTAGCAGATATCCAAATTTGTGCAGCAGTATCCAATAACAAATAGCCCTCGGCTATAATGGGTTGCATGGAATTGAGGAGATATTGCATTACCAATGAATTTTCAGCATGCCATTTCTCCAAAACAATGTCCTTGGTCAGAGGTTTTTCCTTGGTGCCGGTGAGATATCCTGATAATCCCCGAGCTGTAATTGAGATTTAGGTGGTCCGAGACCACATTAGGTAATTACCACCATCAAGTTTAGTGGTATTAGTGGAAATAGTGAGATTGTCCATTTTAAAACTCTCTATCCCAGAAGAGGTTACTTCACATGTCATCCTTGAGTTGTGTATTCAAGAACAAACACTCAAAAACAATATGAAGAGCCTCCCTCTTTGGTTATAGCACAATATATGGAGATCAAAGTCTAAATATCACTTATCAGATATCCTAATTTGTCCCATGTGCAACATAATATATGGAAATCAATTCTGGTTTGCACCCACTTTTTTTATTGGGGTAAACTCAGAAACTCATAGATATCTGACCAGACTGAACCATATTATTAATATCCAGACTCATAAAAAAAAATTAATTTTCAATAAAGAGAATAAAAAAATGATCCGTAATGAGGGATAAAAAGAAGGATAGTACCTATATCATTGTATGATTTCCTCTTTGGTTGCTGCCCCTAGTGGGGAGAGAAAAAAAAACAAAAGAAAAATAAAAGAAAAGAAGGAAAGTCGGTGGTCGGCGGTGGTAGGTTGGCGGCGGCGGTGGTGAGGCAACGGAGGGGTCTGGCAGTAGAGCTAACTTGGCTCTGATACCAGGTTGAATGATGGAATGACTTGTCTGTAATAGACAGAGGTCCTCTTATTTATAATGTGAGAATGAATACAAAGAAAGAGAAAGGTAGTACAAGTAGTACAATATAGGTAGTACAATGAGGGTAGTACAGGTAGTACAATTGTACAGTACAGGTAATACAATGAATCTAGATAAAAAATGAAATACGTAATATTCTCAACACAATCATTTGTGGATAAAAAATTACTTGTCATTGAGTTGCATTGAGATTGTATTAAATATTAACCATTAAGAAGAGAGTGCTAACACCACGAGTGCATGCCCGACCACTCCATTGTGGTCATGTCCATACAGTAAGGCCCATTAAATTTCAGGGTGGCCACAGAGTATGTCCATGATAACTGAGGGGGCATCCCGGCAAAACATGCAAATGGCATATTTTTATTTTTAGAAAACTTTGAGCTTTCCAATGCAATTCCCAAGCACTCAATAAATTTTGAAAGTTCTAGATTAAATGGTAGTGTACCCTGTATCGTAGAGTATTTTTACCCCAAACTTGTCACAGTGTTGTATCTTTGGCTTGTTAGTTTAAATGGTAGTGTACCCTGTATCGTAGAGTATTTTTACCCCAAACTTGTCACAGTGTTGTATCTTTGGCTTGTTCTGGTTGCTTTTTGGATCCTGTAGTGTAATCATGTCTACATTAACAATGCTTGATGTTTCATGTTTCACAGAATAATTTAATTTCCTTTCTAATGTCTTTCAAATATGAGATTTTAAAATTTCCCAGTTTTTAAGGCTCAATTTCCTCTAAAAAGAAAAAGTTAACCCTTGCATCTAGTTATGGAAAACTCTGGTCACTATACATAAGCAAAAAATTATCTAAAATTACAATCATAAAATAATTCTCCAAACAATAACCAAAAACTGTACAATGTCTGGACAGCACACACTTACTTTGAGGACAATTAAAGCTTAAAAGGCATGTGGCAATTCCACCTCTGGGTAAGAAAAAAAAAGAGTCAAAACTAAAGTCAGCATTGTGAACTTAAAGATGAATTAGTTGATAGTTGATACCAGACAAACAAATAAACCGAATTTGTAATTTCATGTAAAGGAATTAGAGACTTACACACTGTTTCCAAAATGAGGATTGCCAAACAAGTTCCTAAAATCAAAAAAATTCAAACCCAAAACTTTTTATCAGATACACTCCAAAAAAAAAGTGTTACTGGAAAGTACAAATAACTCATTATTCTGGGTTAGTTTTCTTACACATGGCCCCGTTGGCAACTAGGTACACCTGAGATTCCCAATGTAAAGTTGTTGTAGGAAAGATCACTATACATTGAATTTGCAAATTACACATTATCATCTTCAGTAAAATTAGAAATAAATGATAAATTACTTGCCATAGTTGAATATATTGAATTCTTAATGCAGACGACACAGAAACAGAATCATAATTAAGCTCTGGGAAGAGAAAATTACATGCTTTCTCCTTTCATTGGCATCCAATCAGGCACAGTACCACTTAATAAATTTCCAGTTAGATACCTAATCAAAATCCAGAATGATTTTTTGAGACTGAGCAGTTCTCACTATTATCTAGCATTGTAAAGGTCACCACAGACCTGTTAGTATAGAAATATAGTTATGAATTAGAATCCTTACATGAAATCTAACTTAGAAAAGCTTTCAAAGCTGCTAGGAATAGCCCCAGTCAGATTGTTAAAACTCAGGTCCCTGTGGAGAGAGATATAAAGAGAAATAATAGGAAAATTCTCTGGTTCACATCATTTTACTTACTGAACATTTTTTAATAAAAAATTATGCTTGTAATGGAAATATATACAACATTCACACCAAACACTTTTGGTGCAACATAACCGATGTAGCATTATATAAATAAAACATGGGCAGAAGAGAGAAATAATTCAGTCAACTTGGGAAAGCAAAATTAGCAACAAAGTGATAAATTAGTTCTATTTTGTCCTATAGTTGTCATTTGGATATTGACACCTCATTAATTCATTGCTGCATGATTGCTTTTCTCTTGCAGTAATTAACGTTCAACTCAAAACAAAGTGAATACTATCTGTAAAAGTCCACAAAAATAGAAGAACATACAAGGAGAGACCTGACATTCTTAAACACATGCAGCAGGCCGCCACTATTCATGACTTCCTAATCTCAGTCCGCTAGAGATATCGACTTAATCTAATGAATACTATGAAAAAGAAAAATGAGCTCCTACAATTTCCTGATCTTTTAAAAATGCATGTCAAAAGAGAAAGATGAGACAATTTATTATACAGCATGATAAATGAACGAAGGATCTCTAATAATGTAATAAATTTATGCAAGTCAAAAATTCCCAACTGCCTGATATTAACTCAAAGAATTAGCCAACTAAACCAGGATCTCCAAAGTTGACACACAAGAACTACTCATGAAATTTGGTTACATATGCAACAGCAACAACATAGGACTGGATCCTTGAAAAATAAGTACTGAGTGAAAAAAAAACCTAGACTTACAAGTCTTTTAGTTTTGGCATTTCCCCTAGATATGAAGGTATAGCTCCAATAAGGTTGCAACTCCGTAATATCCTAACAGAAAAAACAGTCAAAATTGGTGTAGCTTTAAGATACAAAAACAGATAACTGTACTTCCATAAATTAAAAGAGAGAGATAATCATCCAACTCACAGTGTCTTAATGCTTGTCATATTATTCAATGGCGGGACAGCTGCTCCTGTTCCAATTATATCACTGATCCTCCTGGACACCAACTTTCAGAAAGAGTAAATATTAGCAATTGCTAAATGTGAAGGGGGCAGGTTGAAGGCTTGCCACTTAACACAAATAAATAAGGCTTATGAGACAAAAAAGTACGCTCACATATCAGATAAGTTTTTCAAGAGAGAAATTTCAGAAGGAATGGGACCTTCCAAACCACTTGCCTGTATGACCCTGTTAGTGACAAAATTCACATAACATAAATAAGAAGGTTATGCTTTTCTGTTTATCTATCACTAAAAGGCAGTGGAGAATTTGGAAGGGAAAACTCTTACAACTTTTTGAGCTTCGTCCAGTTTTGTATAAAACTCGGTATGTCTCCTCTAAAGTGATTGTCGCTTATTCGACTGCATTATTTCAAGCACGAAACCCCAAAGGAAAAAGTGGTATTATTGATGAATAGAATAGAAAGAAAAGAGAGTTAAAGTTCTCCCACCATCTCTCCTTTATTTATAAGAAAAGAGAAAAGAGATTACAATCTAATAGGAGTCCTAGTCCTAGAGAGACTAGGAGTCCTAGTAAACTTAGGAAAGAAAGAGTCCTAGTTAACAAAGGAAAATAAAAGGAAATAAAACAAATATAAGAGTCCTATATACTAAGGATGACATTCAACACTCCCCTCAAGTTGGTGCATATATGTCGCCATATGCACAACTTGGATAATAATGGATGAAATTGCTTACATGACCACATGCTTGGCCCACACATGTCCCATAACCTCATAGGCTGTATTTCCTTTTCATTTTTATTTTTTTATTTTTTTTTTTTTTTTTTTTTTTTTTTTTTCCTTTTTTTTTTTTTTTTTTTTTTTTTTATTTTTAAAATATTTTTTTTAAAATAAAAAAAATTTTTTTTTTTAAAAAAAAAAATATTTCCTTTAAAAAAAAAAAAACTTATATAAAAAAATATATCCCCTTTTTCCTTTTTTCTTTCCTTTTCTCCCTTTTTTAAAATTTTCCTTTTTCCCAAAATTTTCTTTCTTCACATCAATTTTTATATTATTAAAAAAATTTTAAAAAATTATTTTTTTTTTCCCCTTTTTTTTTTTAAAAATTTTTTTTTTTAAATTTTCTTTTTTTTTTTTTTTTACTTTTTTTTATTCTTTTTTTATTTCCCATACCCCATTATTCACTACCTTTTTTTTTTTTTTTCATAATAATTTTTTTTCTTTTTTAAATTTTTTTTTTTTAATAAAAAAAAAAAATTTTTTTCCCCCTTTTCCCCCCCTTCCTTTTTTTATATTTTTTTTTTTTCCCCCCTTTTTTTTAAATCCAAAAAAAAATTTAATTATTTTTAAAAAAAAAAAAAAAACTTTTTTTTTTTTTTTTTTACCCTCCCAACAAAACCCTTTTCCATACCCCCCCATTTCTTTTACCCCGCGAGAACCCTTCCACCCCCTTTTTCCTCTCCAACCCCCTAACCCCCCCCTCTCCCAAAAAAACCCCCCCTTCTTCTTCTTCTTCCCTTTTTTTCCTTCAATTTTCCCCTTTTTTTCCTTTTCTTTTTTTTCTTTCCTCCCCTTCCCTCTTCCCCCTCCCTCCCTCCCCCCTCTCCCCCTTTCCCCCTCCTTTTTTTTGAAAAAAAAAAAAAAAAAAAAAAAAAAAAATTGAAGGAGACGATGATTTATACGAAACATGCTGAGATATGGGATCCCGAGTCACGGGGACTAGTGCCTTTATGAAGGGCAAGGGTGGATGACTCGGGAAGATTTTTACTTGTTAGTGGCAAAATCACATAACATAAATAAGAAGGTTATCTTTTCTGTTTATACTATCACTAAAAGGCATGGAGAATTTGGAAGAGGAAAACTCTTAACTTTTTGATTTGCAGTTTTGTATAAAACGGTTGTCTCCTCTAAATTTGTCGAACATTAGCATATTTCAAGCACAGACAGGAAGGATTAACAATGAAAAACAAGCTCCAATGGTGACAAAAAAAAGTTGGATAATTATCAGAAACTTACAAGTCCCTCAAGTTGGTCAGCTTTGATAGTGTCTCAGGCAGCTGCCCCGTGAAATCATTCGATGAAATCAGACTAGAAAAATAATTATAAAAAAAAAAAAGATGAATCAAAATATCAGCCTGTCTTAACTCAGCAAAAATTTTCTAAACATGCAATCCAGAGGAAAACAAATTCAAAAAAATGTAGAAAGAAAGAAGAGGCTTACATTCTTTCTATGTTGATCAGATTTCCAAACTCCAGAGGAAGATCTCCAGAAAGCTGATTGTACTCGAGGGTCCTGAATATTTCAACTGCTTAAAATGAAAACCCTCAAACAGTTCCACATACTTTAGATAGATAGATAGATAGATAGATAGAGAGAGAGAGAGAGAGAGAGAGAGAGAGAGAGAGAGAGAGAGTTACAATTCTCTGAGAGTCATGATATTTGTGATCTCTTTTGGAATCAAACCTGATAAGCGGTTTCCAATAAGAGAGCTGCAGTGACAAGTTTGGTTAATTTCTGGAAGAAAAAAGCTCTGTTTTTGCCTGTCAGCAAAGTTATAGAGGATGATAGTAAAAGATTGGGTTGCTTGCTTACACGCTAACCAACTGCATGGATCCCCATTCTGGAGGTATTGTACCACTAAGGTAGTTCCGGGACAAATCACTGTAAAGAACGGTCAATGGATTGGCAGTTGATACACTCAGCACTAAAGTGCAAAATACCAAGGAAATGGCACAGAGGGTGCAAAGTATAAGTTCATTACATTTGCTGAAGGTAGGGAAGCTTGACCAACTCTGATGGGAGCACTCCTGGAAGATTTTGAGCTTTGAGAACTCTGCATGGGAAAGAGAAATAGAGGCAAATACACTTAGAACATGAGATCTCTGTGGGGTGTATGCAAAGTGTGAAATAAACCAATGCATTGCATTGACCACCATCTGCATCATTTTAGAGCTCTTGCATTATAGAAGTACAGAGAATTAAACCAGAAAGCCTTTTAATGAATGTTTCAAAAACATATAACTCATCGTCCCTAATAATAAATTTAGGAAATTTAATGTAGTAAGAAGCTATGTACACTGGTTTTACCTTTTTGACTTTTCTGTACTTTAATCCTTTTCCAAGCATATAAAGAAAACCCCAACGGGTTGCTCAGTTGGTAAAGACCAACACCTACGTCATGAGCTCAACTCTCCTTGTGGCCTGTCTATAAAAAAAAGCATATAAAGAAGTTCCAGAAGGATAAGATAATCCTCACGATATTATAAGGTTTGTCTGAATGACACCTTGATAGGTGTAATTAAAACATGTAAACTTCTTTTGATTGCCCCTTAGTTTATTCTCAAAAGTTTTTTAAGTCAGGATAGAAAAGGATTTTTAAAATAATTTGAAAGTGACTATCATATCATTCTCAAGAGCAACCACTGTCTCGCACTTTTTCCGATTCAACCAAATGATAGGATTTTAGCCTCACTAAAAGAAAATGTGTGTTATACTAAAAGAAGAAATCAGGTTACAATTTATTTGACACCTTTTGTAGTGTCAATCAAAAAATCCCTTATAATGTTGTTCTATTCTTCCCAAAGTCTGCCTCTCAATCCTAAAACCTTCATGTCCACATGTCAAACTATTTTTGCCAACAACCTTATACAGCTCCCTCTGCATCATCTTAAAAAGAACTAGGCTCCCCAACTATTGCCCTCTCTGTAGCTCAACCTCTGATAAAAGAAGGCTCTAGAACGTCTAAAACTTTAAGTATTTGTACAATAACAACGTACCAATAATTGAAAGTAACAAAAACTTTACAAAGAGCAACCAAATAATTGAACTCGGCAGATGTGAGCCATGTGACAAAATAGAAAGAAAGAGAGGAGTAAAGATGGAGAAATAGAAGACTGTTTCAGGATTGTGAACAGTACCATGAACAGTAACTCATGAATGGTGTTTTAGGGAAATGAGAGAAAATTGTATGTAGTCTTCTCCCCCTAGTAGTCACTATTTACAGATATTCAAATAAGGGAAATAGGATAGGTCTAGGACTCCACAGAACATGGAATCCTAGTTACATAAGATATAGGAATTCCATGTGTCAACATGACAAGAAACTTAAATAAACAATAAATCCTTGTTAGATAATAATACTAGTCTCCTAGTTACATAATGAATAAGAAATAAGGAAAAAGACTGGTCAGCAATAATCCAAAGACTCAAAGACAGCTAGCTTGGTAGCTGGATGACACTAATCCAGAGATGGGATTAGTGCCAATAGACACATATTTAACAAGCCACAAATCAGAATGCATTCCCTGAAGCCGGAATCACCAACAAAGTGGTAGATAGACCCAACATTAATGGAGAACATCAACTTGCAATCACCAATCCTCACACCAATGTCATTATTTATCCCAAAACGCTGCACAGGTTGCTATCCTTGAACTTGTAGTAGACATGCTCTTTGAATTCCATATAAACACCAAGAAGACATGACCTCTGGGTTTACAAGCAGTGACACTTCTCGAACACTCCACAATCCTTCTTCTTTTGTTTAGACCAATGCAAGTGATCTGCCACATACTAATTCTCCAGCCCCAAAAAGATGTAGTGTGCACATATAAATTTTCTAAAAGTTGACTTCTGTAGTCATATTCTCAAGACGTAGAGCATTTCTTTTCCTTGCAATCTCTGGGTCGTTGGAAGCAAAAGGCAGTCCATTTTTATAACGGGAAAGCTTTACTACTAGCTATGAAACCTTTCGACAAAGGCATCTTTAACTTATAGCTGCAAGCAGTCAGCTTGGCATTTGAAACATAAACATCAGAACAAAAAAATTACCCACTAGCTGAAATGGAAATCAAGCTTTCTACTCCAGGCAACCTCAATTTATATCTGCAAGAAATCATGTTGCTGTTCAAAACATAAAACATCAGAATGGAAAGGTAAAAGGTTTACCACTGCTTGAACGGCAATGTGCGCTTTCAACTAAAAGCAACTTCAGTTTATGATTGAAAGTAATCAGCTTGAGCTTCAAAAAATTAATATCCGAATGATAAGGGGTTGGTAAAAATCTTTAGAAGGTCCTCCGTTACCTATGGAAAAGTTTCCCCATTTCTTCAATGGCTAATGGCTAAGTAGTATATAAACTAAAGGTCACTTCAGTTGTGGAGGAAATGCTTGCTCGTTTTCCTCTTTCCAGGCTATTGGCATGCTTTCTAGGTATGGCATTGAATGATTTCCGGCACGTAAGGTATTACATCAAGCAAGCCACTACTCCATTAAAACAACTTAAAATGGATCATGACTATTCAGCTTTTAGAAATCTGAGCTGGATTGTCAAACCTGACAAAAAAAATCCCTTCCAATCACCTTGTTAAGAAACTGGATAGCCTTAAGGACCTCATTGTTAGGGAGTAACCCTTGAATCATAAACACTAAAACAGAAATCATCTAGAGTATGATCCTTTTCCTTAATTTTCATCAACAAATCTTGAGCTTCATTTAGCAAACCAAGTTTACAGAGGCTATTGATCATTCTGTTATATATATATATATATATTATTCTAGGAATAGCATCAGGATCCAACCCTCTATCTAAATATGTATATATATATATATATACCTATATATATTGACCTTTATGTAAGGATAGTCAGACCAACCCTCTATCTAAAATGTTACAGAAAATTGAAATAAATTTGTAATCATAACTGATTTATGGATGAGTGCTCTTGGAGTAGTCGGTCTGGCTATTGAGGTCAAGCTTAATGCATTATACTTCAAGAAACAGTTTCATTACTTCATCAATTCACTTGTTTCTGCGTTGTCTGACCATTGATAAAAAGAAAGCATAGAGTGCAGGCCTCTCTCTTTGAACTTGCAATTGGTTGAAGAGCTCTTACGAGTCCCATTTCAGCCCACACCACACAGCCCTCCCATAAGAGTTTCTAAGTAAAAATGTAATAGTTTTAGGCATCAACTGCATGCGAGACATTCCCTGAACAGATGTACAGCTTCATCTATCCTCCTATATTTGCAATAGCCATTGATCAACAGACTGTAGACAATAACCTCTGGCTCGTGCCCTGACTTTGGATGGTCAAAAAGACTTTTCTGGATTCCGTATCCATCAATCAATACACTGTATGTAATCTTTGAACCATAATATCTAACATCTGATTTGCTACAATCTACGAACCTGGTGAGGTTCTTTATCACAACTTTTTAGTCAACACATACTTGGCTTATTTTCGTCAGCCAGAATTGCATAGGTCATGAATCAAAGAGGTGCAAGAGACACATTCAAACACTGCAAATGCTTCAACAGTCCTTCCATAATTTCAAAGCGAATATACAAAATGTTGAATGTGATGAAATTTGGTCTGATTCCACAGTTCACCATTTTGTTGGACGAACTTTCAGTTTCTTCCCGTCAACCTACATTACAGAAAGCATGAACCCAAACACATAATATGTGATCAAATTTCGTGAGAAACCTTTCGCAGTCATTTCTAGTAATAGGTTGACCCGTGAGCGCCTTGAATCTCTCTTTGCAGAGGCTACTTGAGGTTGACACTTACCCATTACGGATTCATCCACCCATTACTCCATCTTCCTAAGTTACAAGAACATCACTAAATGATCATGGTTCCATGTGTGACTGAAAGCCTGAATGAATGGCAAAGGCTGCTTTTGAACCATTTGATGAAACCAAATGGTGAAGAAGGGTATATGGGGTATTTATGTGAATGTGCAGAAGACATAATTGATTCCCATCTTACCAAATTTCCCCTACATAGTTTCTTCCTCAACGACAGGATGATATGGCTAAGTTTGGAATGCATTCTCAAAATGGAGAATGCGTGTGAGAATGCTTTCCTAATCTAAAATGAGAATGGGTTAAAGAATGAGGTATTTTAGTTCTAGACTCAGAATGCAGAATGGGTTAAAATAAAACGTTTCAAAATGATTTGTGTTAAAGAATTCCTTCCATGATTTAAGAAAGAGAATGCATATCAAACACTGGATATTATCCATTTTAGAATATGTTCTTGACCTAGAATGCATTCCAAGAATACATATCAAACGCAACCAAAATATGTATTAATATAGTCACTGATAGCTCTAATCTTCATGGGCTCTATATGGTCACACGTTAGCACTCGGTTGGTGATAGACTTAGCGGTGAACCGGTGACTGATCTCCCGAAAAAATCCATTTATTATTGTATTCTTCCCAAACACAACATAAGGACCTTAGCAATTCTACACTCCGTTCATTCAAAGAAGTCTCCCTCCTAGGCCATAAATAGGAAATAGACTAAAGCCTACAAAAAGAAAAAGAATTTAAATCAAGGGTATCCATTCTAAAATGAATGATCGATCTAGATCTAATATGAAAGAGACAAATGTGAACCACTACCGTGCCGAGTTGGTTGGTGTCCTGTCAATTGAATGCATATACCCATGAGTTCATGAAATCGACTCTATTATATTCACATTGCGCCTTAAAACAATCCCTTCCCTTCTCTCCCCCTCTCGTATCTCTATTAATGCAGAAGTTGCCTACGGGGAATAATAGAGTAGATAATACCAAAAAAATAAAAAAATGGTTGACCTAGCCCACTGGAGGGCATACTCAATGCATGAGGTTCTGCTTTGCAAGGTCTAGGGGAGGGATTAATATCGTACCCTGACCTAGCCCCCTCAGAACATTCAAAATTAAATAGAAAAAGGTGAGGGAAAAAAAAAGAGTACACACCAATAGAATTTTTGCAAACATCCATTTGGTCGGATGATTGACCCCTTGTTTGTTGAAGTAGGGTTGGGAGGAGATCTCAAATTTGAGTCTCCTCTCTTACATCTATTCCCTTCCCCAATAAGTAGTGTAACTTAGAATAAAACCCATTAAAAAAAATTACATATTTATGATCCTTGGTTCCTCCTACAGTGCTTTTTTTGTGTATTTGTTCTTTAGTTTAGGTTTAATTTTGTATTTTAAACCTGCAACCTGCAATGCAGCAATGGTTGAGAGAGTGACTTCATTTTTTCTCTTTTTCTTTTTTGTGCAAAAGAGAGAGAGAGAGAGGGGTTTACATACATGGTGATGACATGGCAAACGGTGCCATTAGAAGAGCAGTTGCAAGTGACAGCATTTTCAAATCCCTTGGCCGGATTAAGGGTGACCCATCCGGATTCACCACTACATGGATCAGTACTGAAATTCCAGTTTGTCTTCCCCAACTTCTTTGCTATTTGCCTCAAAGCATCCACTACCCACAGAGAAAAAAAAAAAAACAAACCAAGAAATTAAAATTAATTCTCTGAAACCAAACAAAAACTACTATTAATTAATCATTTAATCGTACTCGTCCTGATCACTCCTCAGAGCCCATATGTGAAGGAGATTTCCAGTCTCCCATTGTTCCATTACAGACTTTTCAATCATATATATAAACTCAGTGAAGAAGAGAATGCAAAACGATTTTGAGTTAGTAGTAACTACCTTCCTCCTTGGGCAGAAGGGTGTACCCGAATGTGAATGTAAATAAGAAACTGATGCCCACAATAATATTCACAAAGACAACACCGACGCAAGATCGCCTCAGTTTCTGTCTCTGTTTGAAGAACATCTTCTCCTTTGGACTGAAAACTGAAATCCTTCCCTTCTTCAGAATATCGAAAATGAAGAAAACTGACAGTTAATAAAAATAAGAGGGATGCGTCCTCACGCGTAACATTTCTTAACCGTCACTTCCAACTTCTAACCAAAACTGACTCTTCTCTCTCTCTCTCTCTCTCTCTCTCTCTCTCTCTCTCTTTCTCTCATGGTTTGCCCATTTTACTTTCTGCAATGCAGTTTGAATAAAACCTCTCCCCCCTTTATGGGGTTTTTCGTATCAGAAAAATAAATGAATTGATTATGAATTTATATTACATGGGAAATTATTATTATAACAAAGCTCTGATATTTATCCAACATAACAAGACACGAATAAGGTAACGGTTTGTATTGTTTCGATTTCAGGCTTCACAGGTATAACCCAAGACCAGCCCAATAAGGAACGAAATCCTCCCCTCCCCGGGCTTTCATTCTATCTCACCATTGAAGTGTGAGTCGGTTCAAACTCCAACACACTTCAATGGTGAGATGGGATGAGAGCCCGGGAGTAGGAGAGGAGAGGATTTCGTTCTCCCAATAATGTATTGGTCTAAGAAACCTAGCCCGCAACCGATAGCTATCATTTCGGTCCAGTTTCCGGTCCCTTGTCAGGCTAAGCCTTTCAGGTTGGTAACGGGTTGTGTTGGGTTTTCAAACGAATAATAGCCATCGGAACTGGCCTTATGGCCCCAATGAAAAAATAAACATACACTTAGACAACCGAACTGATCACCCCAAGAAAAATGAGCAACTTGACGATGAGATAAATATATTGGAGAATTGATTCTTACGGAACAACGGAGAAAATTGGTTGCATGAAAAAAATTGTATAGAGCAAGCAAGCATTGGTGATTGATAAACACAATAGTTTCAGATATATTAAAAGATAAACAATATTATTCTACATTATATACTAGATTGTTAACTATAGAAAATGAAACCAATAAAGATGATTTCATGTTCTGTTCATAGAAACAAATAAGCATGATCTGAACAATATTATTATTATTATTATTATTATTATTATTATTATTATTATTTTGGTACCCCAACAAACGTTCTATTATAGTAAGTAGTGATGACTTTATATGGGGGTTACAATTGGGTTATATAGGTTTGGGTTCATGTTCTGTTCGGATTGGATCTAATATCAAGCTGTTTTTTTCTTTTTTACATATAAAACATTACACTAAAATTTTACGTCAAAACAAACGGAGCAGTAATGGAAATATGGGAGACTGAAAATCTTCTTTACATACAACAATAACAATAACAAAGCCGACCCAACAAATGGTGTAAATCTTGCCGCCAAATACTGGTCATGAGAACTTGAAAATCTTAACTTTACATACAACAATAACAATAAAAAAGTTTCGAATGATCCCAAAATAAAATGGTGATTGGAGCTAAAAAAAAATAGATGGTAAATAAAAACAATGACATACTTGTCCAAAATGACGAAATTTCTTTTTTCAAAAAAACCAAACCAAAAAAAAAACAACTCCACACATTAAAATTTTAAAAAAAAAAAATTCAACCCCCACAAAAAAAAAAAAAAAAAAAAAAAAAAAAAAAATTTCCCCAAAACCTACCACCACACAAAAAAAAAAAAATATTTTAATTTTTTTTTTTTTTTTTTTAAACTCTTTTCAATGTCATACTTGAAGCAAGACCTAAATTATACATATCTTTCTTCACCACCTTCCCTAGAGTCATCTTTTAGGTTTTGCCTTGTTTTTATCATAACTCTTTTAATCTCTTCAAAAACAAAAATGACCAAACACCTTCTTCTTGCCCCCCCCTTCAATTTGAATCAAATCACTTCTCCGAATGAGAGCATGTAATGGCATCCGTTGAACATAGCTATACCATCTCAAATGACTTTTTCGTAGCTTTTCATGTATCGGCACTACTCCCAAACTATCTTTTTGCAAGCTCTATAGCTTTTTAGATCATCTATATTTTTAGTCTTTTGTCATGCATTAAAACTATCTTTCTTAGCTTTAATGGTTGCTTGAACCTCATCATCCCACCACTAAGACTCTCTAAGAGAATGACATTTTAATTTCGATACACCTCTTTAGCAACTTTCTTAATACAAACAGTCATCTTGTTCTACATTGTATTAGTGTCTCCTTCAAAGTTTCACATTCCTTGTTTGACCACATTATCAGTAAAAGCTTTCAAGGTATTTCTTTTTAAGCACTACCACCTTATCCTAAGGCAAAAAACTTGAAATTTCTTACTACTCGGTGTAGTGAGACATATATCTAAGACCAATAATCTATGCTGAGTGGTTAAACTCTCTCTGAATATAACTTTACAATCCTTATATAACAATCTATCGGACCTTCTAGTTAGAAAGAAATCTATTTAACTTTTATGATACCCATTTTTTAGGGTGAATAGATGCTCCACTCTCTTTTCAAAGTATGTGTTTACGATGGATAAATCATAAGCCTTAGTAAAATCTAAAATTAAGGTCCCTTCCTCATTCCTCACTCCAAAACCATATCCCTCATGCACATCTTCATAACCTCTATGATCTCCCCCTACATGTATATTCAAATCACCCCCTATTATAATATTTTCTCCTTGTCATAAACATTGCACTAATCCATCCATGTGTTCCCAAAATTATAATTTACTATTCGCATCCAATCCTACTTGGGGTGCGTAAGCGCTAATTATATTGACTATCTCTTTCCCTATTACTAACTTGATGGCTATAATCTTATTACCAAATCTTTACACATCCACCACATCATTCTTTAAATCTTTATCCACTATTAAACTCACTTGTTGCTATTATTTTTATCCTCCATATACTAAAGTTTAAAGCCATCTAATTCTTTAATTTTTTTACCCTTCCATCTAGCCTCTTGTATGCAAACTATGTTAATCATTCTTCTCATCATAACATCTATCAATTCTAGACTCTCACCCGTTAAAAATCATATGTTCTAAGATGTTATTCTAATCCTACCTTATGGACTCACTTCTTTGCCTGCACTCGTCCATGATATGAGAACCCTTGCCAATTTATCACCACATCCAGGAACTGATGCGGTGGCCCTAACAAATTTTTCACCGCATTCGGGTAATGCAGTGGCCCTTGCCCATTTTTCGCTACACCATGGACCAAGTGTAATACATCGTTTACAGAAAACGCCCTAGTATTACACTGATTTGTTGACCTTTGGATTGTAATTGTTGGCAAAATTGGTTAAGTTTAAGAGGAGAGAGTGTCTGTAGGCTTCTCTGATGATGTGGCAGAGTTTCTAATATGTGACAGTGCTTCTAGGCAGTGTTGTGGCGTCTTGAAGCATTAAATATGAAGAAAGAAATAAGATGTAGAGAGAGACAGACGAGAGAGAGAATTTTTTGACCCAGGTGTGGTTGTGGCACCACATGGTAAGCCACATGGCAGCTGATGGCACAGCCAGCAGGCCAGCCATGCAACAACACAACAGGTGCCGGTCATGGTATGCCTTGCAGCAGTAGGCCCGTAAGGCAAGGCAAGCCTATTGCCGCGCATGGCATGGCCGCACCTTGTGTTTGTTGAAATTTCTAGAGAGAGAGAGATGTTGTTTGACGTTATGCTTAGAGAGAAGTTCTCTCGGGAAGTTTTGTGTCTACAGGGTTTGTTAAATGGATGGCTGGTTAGAGAGGCCATTAACTCATTTGTTAAGGGGCGTTTTCGGTATGAAAAGAGAAGAAAATGTGAAATCGACTGCCAAAAAGGAGCCACGCGTGCGCGATTCCAATCTGAGGGCTCAGAGAAAAGCAAGCTCCTGTGTAGCGCGGAGGTTGCATCGAGATTCTCTCGCGTGCCTTTTCATTGGCTGATCGTTGTTTAATTCAATAAATCGCATCACATGCAAGTAGTGCCGTGATTTAGTGATGCGTGTCTACGGTGCGCATTGACACAGATTCACATCTAGTGGCCGCCGGCTTCTCCGATCTTCGTAGGGGCGATATATTCAGATCCAACGGATCTTGTCAAATCCCGCCACTAGCCGACAGATTTAACAGACGTCAAAATAGATTCCGTCTTCACCCAATGGCGACTTGACAACGCAGCGCGGCGGCTCGGCTATTGTGCGTAGCTGCATATGGGAAGGCCTTAAAAGATTCCATTTAGAATTTGTGGTTGGTCGAACTTCAAACCAACATAACTTTGTCATCCGAGCTCCAAATCGGACGGTTCAACTTGCACTTTTCATATTTTTGGATTCTCTATCTATTGGGCATTGTTGGGAGTCGTAAAATCACTGAGAAAAATTGAAAAGAGCATTTTGAAAAGAGACCGAAGGTTTTCTAGGGTTTTATGCCCTATGGGAGTGATTAATCACCAACTATCTCTTCTCTGTGCATCAATGGAGTGTTAAATCCCTGTAAGAGGTTGGTAAAGTTTTTATTTTTTCATTCATGGTGATTATGAGTTGTATGGAGGAGATTGGAAGCCTGTGAGTAAGGTGTGCTCTTTGAATCAAGTTCTACCATCATTGAAGGTTGTTGAAGAATTCTCAAAGCAGTGTGGAGCTTCAAAAATTATTGTTGGCCATTCAAGAACATCGGTTGTAAGATTTTCTCATTCCCTGTCTTTTTAATGTTTTCTATGCATTGTATGCTAGCATAGGTGAAAGGAAAAAGTAGCATACCTATCTAGTCTGTGGGTTTCATTGTAGGGCAATTCTATAAGCCCCAAAAATATTCTATTTGTATTGTGTTCAGTGGGTGCTGGACACTGACTGTTAAGCCTGAATCTTGGCGTTGTTACGCTCTCTCAGTTTTATGCTGGAAAAACCTAGGGTTAGTATCCTTGTCTGTAAGAGACTAAAAGCTGAGTATTGAGTAAATACGGAACCCGTGGGGCATTACTCCGAGGACTAGTCATCACATGCTGTGGTGGTGAACCACGTAATATCTATGTGTTCCTTGTTTTGCTTTCTACTATTTTTTGGAGTGTATGGAATGGCTTGTAGAGTGGGTGTGCAAATCTAGTAGACCTGACCACTGAATGGTAACAAGGTATATAGATTTGCATGTGCTTATGTATGTGTGAAAAATTATATCGCCATCAACTCTAACAATAGTGAAATTAGTAGGGAAACTTTTCAGACACTGATTCACCCCCTCCTCTCAGTGTCATATCAAGTTCATCATGATTATCTTTTGTTTATGAATCCATGATAAGGGTTTAGCTGTGTTTTTAGTGTTACCAGCTACTGACCTGACATACCAACCCTCCTCATTTATTTGGACTTGAAATCGACAATATAACACTAGCAGAGTTGGAAATCTTCTTTACCTATGGACTCTAAATCAGGACGAGTACCATTAAATGATTAATTAAATAGTAATTTTTGTTTGGTCTTAGGCTCTCTTTGGTTTGTATTATATAATGTATTATGTAATATATTATAAAATTTGTGATTGTTTGACATGATTTATAATGTCTATTTATAATTAAAATAAATAGATATAATGCATAATCTACAAATAGGTTATTAGTTGTTTATCATTATAATCTATTTCTCATTATATAATGTATTATGTTTAGTGGTATGGTGAATCCAGATGGGTCACCCTTAATCCGGCCAAGGGATATGAAAATGTTGTCACTTGCTAGTTGCTACTGCACTAGCACTTCTAGTGGCACCGTCTGCCATGTCATCAGCATGTATGTCTCTCCATCTAACCATTGCTGCATTGCAGGTTTAAAAGACAAAATTAAACCTAAACTAAACAATAATACACAAAGAAGCAGTGCTAGGACCCAAGGGTTTTTTTTTTTTTTTTTTTTAAGATGGAAATACAGAGTTTGATATGCATTCTATTTTCTGGATAATGGAATGCTATTTTCTGGATCATGGAATGACTTCTCTAATAAAAATAATTTTGAAATGTTTTATTTTAATTCATTCTACATTCTGAGCCTAGAACCAAAATACGTTGCTCCCATTCTCGGTTTAGATTAAGAAAGCATTCTCGCATGTATTCTCCATTTCAAAAATGCATTCTAAACGCAGCTATCATCATTGTCGTTGAGGAAGTGACTTTTTTGACATCTACCTGATCGCACTATCACAAAGAATTTATAGAGGTAGTTTGGTAAGTTGCGAATCATGTTCTCTGTAGCTTCACATAAGTACCCCCATATACCTTTCTTCAAAACCTACTTTGATCAAATGGGTCAAAATAAGGGTGTTACCAAGCCGGTGCGATCTGATTTCGGCTCAGACTAAAATGGTGTCGGGCTTTACAAGTCCAAATCGAAACTTGTCCATTAAGGGTTTGGGCTGGGATGGGCTGTATTGGACACAATAATTAACTGGCCAATTTGGTGTTGGTTGTTATTGGACTGATTTCTGACCATCTCGGTCCAGGTTGGGTTTATCGAACTTATCGGGCTACCTTTGCATGTAGCTATTTTCACACGACAATAATTTTTTTTTGGCGCTTTTTATTCATATTTAATACAATTGTAAACGGGTGAGTTTTGATTGATCTTAGGGACATCTAAGCATGGATAATGGATTGTATATTTGCATTTTCTGGTTAGAATCGTTAAATCTTTGGTCAATTGGTTATTATTTGAGCAGCAAAAAGAATCGATTTGGTCTGGCTCGGGCTTCTTAACGAGCTTTACTAATATTCGGGTTAGGTATATTATTGGTTCGGATTAATTCGGGCTTCTTAACGAGCTGATTTGGTTTTAGTCCAGGCTGAAACAGTGTCGAGCTTTACAAGCTCAAATTAAAACCTATCCATTAAGAGCTTGGTCCGATTGAGTTCGGGTTATATCAGCCCGGCTCGATCTATGCTACCGAGCCGGACCCAAATTCCACAGTGTTAGTTCAAAAGCAGCCTTTCCATTAATTCGGGCTTTCAGTCACATATGGAACCATGATCATTTGGTGAGGTTCTTGTATCTTGCCTCTTTGGCATCATTTTTTATTTTTACTTATTTATTAAAAAGTATTTTTAACAAAAAAAAAGTAAAATATTGTTTAGTCAGTAAGTTGCATAATAAATTGTAAAATCAGAAAATAAATTTGATATTTTATTAGAAATTTTTTTTTTAAGTTACAAAATTTTAAAACCATTGAAACTTATGATTCTGATCAAAACGAAATTTAGACCACCTTACTCTGAATTCAATTCTTTTCCTATCAGGGGTGTGTGGGAGGAGAGGCAATTCCCACCAATTGATGCCTGACATGTGGGTATCGATTGAATTTGAATCCTTCATCTAAGCTGATGCATATATTGACACTCTTCTCGAGTCACCTTATTGGTTCGGATCCAATTAACACCCCGTGTGGTGCATCAGTCCACAAAAGTCCCCCTCGTCTCGAACCCTAAGAAGAAAGGATTTGGACCCACCTTACCCTTCGTGGCAGTTAAAAAAAAGAAAAAGCGTGAGCTATAGAGGTTTGTTCAAAAACGGGGATACTATGATTTCTTTCTTAATAGAGAAGAGGGAAGAAGAGATGTTCTCACAACCTGTTCCCCTTTTTGAACAGAACTCTACCTTCATCTTCCAGAGCGGCTGCTTCGTTAAAATTTTCTCATCGCGACCTCCTTTCTTTCGAATATTTCTGTCTGGTAAGATCTCTCTCTATCTCTTTTCTTTTCTGGTAACTTCGGATCGTAGGGTTTTTCGGAATCCTTTTTTCTCCTCTTTTTTTCAATTTCCCTTTGGATGGAGAAGCATGTACATCGTTTCTTCAATTTTGAGTAAGAAGAAGAAGCATGTACATCGGTTTTATTCTGTCCCTTTCGTACTCTCTCCTCCCTCTCAATCCCAAAAAATCGCAAAAGACAGATTCGGCAAGGCATTACAGGTCTTCGCCGTTTCGCCTTGAAATTTGAAGAATTTCTGTGGGATTGAAACCTGCCTAGAATCCCAGCAACTTTTTTTTCCGGATTCACTATAATACTTTTGTTTATGGCATATGATAAAGGGTTTTTGTACTTGGTTTGCACATTCAACGGAATGGAGTAACAAATTTGATATCGTTTTTCTACCTTCTTATTTTAAGCAGATGGAAGTTGTTACAGTGATAGAAAATAATTGTGACGAAGTAATTTCAATTTCAAGTTTTAAGATTAAAATATTGGAGAAAACCAAATATATTAACATAATTGGTAAGTACATACAATTACTTTTTATTTTCATTAAGTTTGGTGTGTGGAAATATATAGATTATATTTTATTCAAGAATTTTAAAAAATTGTTTTAATTTTTTTTTTTAATATAACTTATTCATGATACATATTGAAATGGTAAACAAAAAACGAGAAAAACGAGAAGAGAAATGGTAAACAAAAAACGAGAAAAACGAGAAGAGAGTTGTGGACAGAGAAAGATTTCAGTATGGAGCTCTCTCCACATCTCTCTCTTCTTTTTTGTTTTATTGTTTTTTTTTATCATTTCAATATTTTTTTTTACCAAAAAAAATTAGAGTTTTCATCGATATAATTTATATTTTAATTTATAAAATAAATTACGAATCATGAATAATAATATTAATTTTTTCCTATTAACGTCAGTTCAGATTAGTCTCTAACTAAGTTTTTGTTCTTGTTTTTCTATTTTCTTAGTTCTTAGGAAAAATTTCACCCAACTTGTACTTCCTTTTCATCCAACTCCATCCTTGCCAATAATTTCACCCACCCCATGTTAGAGGATTCAAATATTCTCCTCCAAGAATTTCTAAAGGAGAGGTGGCGCCCCTATTGGATGGATGACACTTGGGACTCGGATGAATTTGAGCCCTCCATCCGAGCCGACACCCCCCTGCCAGCTCAGCTTGTCAGCTTGGATTCACTCGAACTCCAAGTGTCGTCCATCCAATAGGGACGCCACCCACCTCCAGAAACTCTTTGAGGAAAGGATGTGGATCTCGTTAGATATATATCACACTCATCCTGACTTAACAAATCTGTTATATAATGACAAAATTACTTAAAATGGGAATTTGCGATTTTACCCTCTCCAATTTATAAGAAGAACTATCACATGGATCCTGACTCTTCCGTTTGCAAATCGATTTTGGTACAGGTATTTTTGGCATCCGTGTGATACTGACTCTCCTGTTTGCAAATCGATTTTTGGGTACATTTATTTTTGGCATTCATCAAAAAGCTTACAACTTTCATCTTGCTGAATTAAAATCTTAACTTCGGAAGCTCTCTTCTCAATGAATGAAGACATCTGGTTGTTTTACTTGAAAATTTTCCCAAGATGAATCAGGATACAGTGAGATCATTTTATTTGAATTTGATTTGTAGTGGTCTCTTTGGACTTGTGAGAGAAGCAACAATGCTGATAGACCTTTACAAATATCTTGGGTCAAAATCAAAAGGGACTTGTATAGATGTCCCAGTTGATGCTTTTGGAGTTCTTCATGACTTGATTCTTTGAAATGATGTGAAATGATGTGCTTATGTTCTCTGTTTCGCTTAGGCTCTTTCTCATGAACTCTTCAGAAAGCCATTTGCACTTTTGGTTTCTTTTACTTCACCAATTAAAAATTTATCTCTGTTTTCTTATTAAAAGCAAAAGGAAAGCAGTTTGTCTGGAACTTGTGACAGCTTGTTGTTTATAAGGAATAGCTGATGGAATTTGTTGTCCTACAGGTTTGATGGAATTGAGGCAAGGATTTCTTTTGGGTGTCCTATGGTTTGGGTTTTTGTTCCTGGAAGATATTCTTCTTGGGATTCTCTTATGGATTCACATTCCCCTTGGTTTATTTAAACTTTTCTCCAGATGTCTTGCACCAAAGATGAAGCCCTTGTCAGGTGAAGTGAAATGGAAATGGTAAATCTGTGTTTACTATATACCTTGGATTCGTTTATTTGTCTATATAAGTTTGAAATCAAGATTGCTTGGCCGGTGATGTCACTGTTCACAAAAACCAAACTAAAATGAAATATAGAAGAGTTTATAAAAAAAAATTATAAATTTGATGACAAACTTATTATTTTGTTATCAATTTATTAAGAAGGATAATAGAGTAATTTTACTTTTTCTGTTTGTCAATCTAGCAGAGGCTACGGTTGGATGATTTAAAGTGAAAGTACAGGAGTGGGTGAAATTTTCCCTAATTCTTATTACCTTACGAGTGTTCTGTCCAAACCTTGGTTTCAGTCCATTAGTTCTTCATGGATAAAAATCCTCTCATGGCTCTCATGTTGACATGAGTAAATTCAATGGCTGTAGTTTACTGTGCATACATATTAATATATTAATATACGAACACATTAAAAGACAACCATTGGATTTCATCATGCCAACATGAGGGGCATGAGAGGATTTGAATCCGTTCTTCACATCCCTTTCTCACTTCTTCTTTTCATCACCTCAAAGTTAACTTGCTTGTCTCAACTGATTATTACCATTATATCCAAACTTTAGACCTATTTTATACCAAGTTAGAGACCTTCCCATGTTCTAGTTGTACCCAGCAAAGTTCTAATCGCCCCTGATAAACTTCTAAAATTTCTCTTAGATTTCAGTCATACGTTAATCCCAACTTGATGACAACTCAACCCAATTTCAAGGTCATCTGAGAATAGTATGCAAAGTTGTTCTTTCTTGCCCTAATTTGCTCCATCGAGTTCGCTAATGTTCTGTGTTTCTCCTACCAACTATTTTGATATTCTCTTATCAAGAGAAATAACCAGAACCACAATTATGAGAGCATGGAGTCAATTTAATTGGGAGAGGGGAAAGGAAGATAAGAGGTTGGGAGAGGGGGAAAGAGATGCAGAGTGGGGTAGTGGTGGGAGCAGAAAGAGGTGGGAACAAAGGTGAGAGCGGAGAGGTGGTTCCAGGTTAATTCTTTTTTTATTTTCATGATTTGTTAGTAGCAATTTTTATTAATGAAGTTTTAGTGTTCTACCAGAATTATATATATATATATATATATATATATATATATATATATATATATATATATATATATATATATAAATTCCTGTTTTGTTTATGCTGTGTGAATTTATAAGGTGGGTGAGAAAGTGTGAATTCATAAGGTGGGTGAGAAATTTGAAAATGTCATTTGACGGGTGAACATTGAACGCAGAAACAGCAATAGAAAAAGCTGTCATCACAATAAAAGAATCTGCGGTCGCAGCGGAAGAAATATCTGTGGCGGTAGCCAAAAAAGAATCCGCCTCCATAGCAAAAGAATCCGCCACTGCGCGTCACAACAAAAGTAAGTCGGTTTACCTGGTTTAACTAAGGCTGCAACAAGGCTGGGTTGGGATTAGGGTTGGGTTGGGTTTTTCAAAACCCTAATCTCAATCCTGATTATTGAAACTTAACTCTAATCCAGTCCAACCCTGTTAGGGTCAGAAAATGTACAATCCTAACCCTGACCTTGACAGGGTTGGACCTAACCCTAACCTGCCCTGATTGACCCTGACAGGGCCGGGTTGGGTCGGGTCAACCCTGATTATCCCTGATTCAGAATTAGATTGACCCTGATATTGACCTTGATATTGACCCTGATTGATGTTAAACATACAATAAATTATCAAATAACAATTACAATTTAAAACATATGACAAATATAAACAACCTATGATATTCTTTTAAGAACCTAACAAATACAAACCAAATCAGTTCAAGTGTTTAACAAGGAACAAATACAAATCATACATATATTTATAAATATATTCAAATATATACAGAGTCGGGTTGAGCCCGGTTCAACCCAGGGGGTCAACCCTAACCCAGCCCAACCCTGTCAGGGGTTCGGGTCGGGTTCAACCCTGCCAGGGTTCAGGGCGGGCCTGGGCGGGTTCAGGTTGTCAGGGTAAAACTTGCACCCCTAGGTTTAACATCCCATCATAGAATACCTACATCCATCAGAAAAAATAGTGATTTCTTTCATTCCCAAGAATAGTCTATAAAATTATCTACCTGACAGGCTTATCTCATTTGTTTGACCTATTCAGGTTTTTTCGGACAGAAGCAATATATTGGGATCCCTAGAAACCCTAATCACCACATGATTACAAGTTTATCTTTCGTACATATAATAAACCAAAACCCTAATACAAGTACAATCCCAGTAACCATGTGGATCCCATAGAATACAAGACATCAAACCCAACAAATCTCCACCTAATTTGGATTCTACATGCCACATTGAAAAAAAAATTTGTTAATGTTGATTCTATAAACTTGTCTCTGCCAAACCGTTACTCCAAACTGGTATAGCACACATCCCGTCTGGGTGTCCAGCACAGCTCACTGTTGTACAATGTGAAGTGACTCCATCTCACCCACTACTACAGCATCACTGAAAAGATCACTTACGCCCATAAAATTCAAAGCAAAAGAAACTCGTTTCTTTCCAGATCTACACTTGTTCACAACTTGAACTTCCTACAGTCTCTGTCTTCCATCTGTACCCCTTGCTCGAGTTCCAACAGACACACCATCTGTTTCAACACTCCCTGCAAGTCTGTATAGATTATCAACCATCTATCCCTGCATCACAACCATTGCCCCTTTGGAGACCTTAAGAACTCCACCTTCAAATGAACACATGTAATCTCTCGCATCCTGTGCTCCCAATGAAATCAGATTCTTCTTTAAGTCTGGCATATGTCTAACCTCAGTTACAGTTAACATAATCTCATCAAACATGCGAATCCGTACAATCATAATCCTGACAACTTTGCTTTCAGCATCATTTGTCATTCTAACTGTACCCTTATCACATTCATGATATGTAACAAACTATTCTCTAACTGAACACATATGAAACGAACAACCCAAATCTAAAATCCAATCTGAAGTATCCATACCTGATGAAGTAATGAGATATAGATCTCCATTACTTTACTCTTTCGTGACACCAGTAGTAGATGATTTTTCTTTACTCTCCTTGTCTTCTTTTTCTTTTTTATCCTCTTTACGCTTTAGACAATTCCTTCTTATATGACTTTCTTCATCGTAATAATAACAAATTATTTTACGACCTTGTGACTTGGAGCGATCCCTATTCTTGCTATATTTCTGTCTCCCATTTGATCTTCCTCTACCCTGACCACCAACTGTAACCAAAGCATTATCCTCATTTGACGTCCACTCACCACTATTTTTCCATCGTGTCTCATTCATCAACAAAGCAGCAATAACATCGTCAAGTTTAAGAGTATCATTACCAAACAACAGTGTAGTCACAATGTGATTAAATGAAGAAGGCAACGAGGCCAACAGAATAAGTGACTTGTCCTCCTCTTCAATCTTCACATCAAGAGCAGATAACTCCATCAGAATTTTGTTGAACTCATCAATGTACACCTCAAATTTTACTCCATGTAACAAACAAAAGCCATATAACTACTGTTTCTTTAAAAACAATCAATTTGTCAATGATTTGGACTTGTACCTGCTCTTTAACTTCGTCCAAACTTCTTTTAGATCCTTCAAGCTAATGACCTCACGAAGAGTGTTTTCTGCTAGAAACAACTGGATCGTGCCATTTGCTAGATCCCTCAACTCTAGCCACTCATCATTCGTCAATTTTTTCGGCTTGTCAGATTTCTTCTTGAGAGCCTTAACAGTCCCCTCCCGCTTAAGAATATTCTTCACCCGTTATTGCCACAAGGTAAAATCATTATAGCCATTAATGGATTTTATGGAGAAGTTTGAACCCTTCGTCCCTATTCGATTAACTCGATCTTTACCTTCTTTACCTACCATCAACCTCCAAAAACTTTAATCACCATTGATTTTGTATAAGAATATTCGATTGATACCAAGGACACCGAATCTATCTAATTCGTACCTTTTAATGAATCCATAGCACTCAAAAACCCTAAGAACAATTTCTATGTCTATTTTCTTTTTTCTTGGATAGAATTCTGAACACTTTTTTTTCTCAAACTTCCAAAGTTAATTTTTTTTTTAAATATCCTTTTGCTTTTACTTCTTTTCTTCCGTTTCAACAAAAACACAGACTCACATCAAAACAAAAAAGTAGCCGTACCTTTTTTTCTTTTTGGTTTTTAATTCCTTGATTCTTTTCTTTGTAATGATAGTCTTCAAAAAGTAAATTCAAATGATTAAAAAACAACCCTTACCGTGTTCTTACTCTTCCACAAGAAAAAAAAAAAAAAAAAAAAAAAAATTTCCGTCCAACTTTGCTTATTCCGAAGTTGAGAGAAAAAAAAAAAAAAACCTTTTTCTTTGAAGAAATTTTGCGTATCCTCCCTTTTTATCTTTTAGATCTGTATCAATCTATCGAATCTTAATTCTGATGCCACTTATTATGATTGAGAGTACACAAACAAGAAGATTTATGTGATTCAATATCCCATCGTAGGGATGCCTACGTCCACCAGAGAAAAAAGTAACTTTTTTCATTCCAAAGAATAGTCTACAAAATTCTCTACCTGACAGGTTTACCTCATCTCTCAGACTTACTTAGGTTTTTCTACATATAGACAATATATAGAGATTCCTAGAAACCCTAATCACCACACAATTACAAGTTTACTCCCGTACATGTAATAGATCAAAACCCTAATACAAGTACAATCTCAGTAATCATGTGGACACCACAGAATACAAGACATGAAACCCAACAGGCCGAATTGGACCTGGGTTGTAAAACCCTAATTGGATCCACTAATGCATCCACCCAAACAATATTAGATGAAAATATGAGTACAATGGCAAAACTATAATTAAATCAAAATTGATAATGGTGAGTGGCACTTCTATAATTTCAGACAAAATCCAGTACAATGTGATCGCCAAAGAAACCTTTAGGACAGAATAGGAATTAGAATTAAAGTAATATGCTAAATTTGGAATAAAGGATGAAATAAGACAAAACAGAGTTCTTTATAACGATAGGTTCATAATTGGAGTACCAGAAATAATCATCTTCTTCTACCTCTACAATCAGCCCAAAACCCACCTAATATCAGGTTCGATAATTAAGTATGAAGCATTTGAAAAGTACCTGAAATAGGTCTGGTGGTAAAAGAGAAAGAGGTAAGTTTCAGGTTTTTGATTCCCACTGAGAAAGGAATTATTAGGGGTGATACTCAAGGGGTTGAATCGCCCTAGGGCAGAGATCCTATTCCCAAAGTTTCAGGGTGAGCAGAGGAGGGACGGAAGAGTTCGAAGGTTTTCCATTGAACTGGGATTATTGCCAAAATAGGGGAGTACAAAGAAAAAGAAAGAAGTAGGAAGGAAGGGAGAAAGAGGAAGAAGAAGGGAAGGGAGCCAAACCAAGGGTTGTTCTGTCAGTGCGCAGAGAGAGAGAGAGAGAGAGAGAGAGAGAGAGAGAGAGGGAAGGGGGAGGGGACTTTCGGCCAATAGGCCTATGCAACTCACAAAACTAAAACTCAATTTCATTCATTAAATTCTTCTTTTGTGTCCTCCAATAGATTACATACTATTCATATAAATAAAATAATACTTACTAAAATAAAATAGACTGAATCTCTACTAACCATATCAAACTTAAATATAATATTCTAATAACTTCTCCAAACCTATGGATTGCCTTATAAAGACAAAGGCAATTTATTTTAGTATTAATGACTTAAAATAAAACTCCTTATTTAAACTTAGCTAATATAATCCCCTACCAACCTTGTCCAGAGTCCAGATTAAAAGGTTGGTTTGGATTTGGGTTTGGGTTTGGACCAGTTCAGGTTTGACTTGGTAGCTAACCATATCAGCTCATATCGGTCCATCCATGAGTACGCTACTGCATCAGTCCCAAATGAAAGAAGAGTCTGAGCCAAAGCCAGAGCCTACGCCAACCCAGTATATGCAGCCAAATCCTCCGTTGGTTTAGCCAATTTAGCCGTAGCAGTTGACACTTTGTATCTATTTTTTTTTTCAATGTTACTAGATTAGTTTGATTGCAAAACAGAGTTTATGTCTTGGTATTGGTTATGCTATAGTTTCTTTTATCTTTCTTTTTTCTTCTTGGTACAATTATGAGCTTTCAAGGGCAGGACAGGGTGGTGGAGAGGGTGCGGGAGGTTGTTGAGGGGGGGGAAGAGATGTTGGGGTTGGGGTAGGGGTAGTAGTAGGAGCAGAAGGCAAATGTGGGGACGGAAGGTGGAGGTGGGAACAGAGGTGAGAGCAGAAGGTGGAGATGGGAGAGGTGGGAGCAGAATGAGGAGGTGGAGACAGAAGGCAGAGGTGAGAGCAGAAGGCGAAGGATGGAGATGGGAGAGGTGGGAGTGGGGTGAGAGAACTGGTTATGGGTAAAGTTGGAAATATTTCCAAATTAAACTTAAACAAAACTGGCTAATAAGAAACCCAAACATTGTATTTCAATAACACGAGGTACCTCAAATATAGTTTTCTTAACATGGGTTCCTCTACTACAATAAAATGTTTCTTGCGTAGTGATATTAGAACGACATAGGTTTGTGGAAGCATAAATGCAATCTATTGATTTAGGTTTTGGATGAACAGAACAAAGCGGAAAAATTAGACCTGGGATGGTGGAGAAGACAACACATTAGAGAGACAGCTGGTTTTGAGAAAAGAGATGACAATGATGATGGCACAATGGAAGTTGACAGAGAAATGTGTTGGGTTTGTTGTCTTGTATTCTGTGGGGTCCAAATGGTTATTGGGTTTGTACTTGTATTAGGGTTTGGGTCTACTACATGTATGGAGATAAATCAGTAATTATGTAGAGATTATGGTTTCTAGGGTCCCTATATATTGTCTCTGTTGGGAAAATCCTAGGTAAGGCTGACAGAAGAAATAAGCTTGTCAAGTGGAGATTGTAGATTTTTCTTGAGAATGAAAAAATCTATCTTTCTTTGGTGTGGGCGTAGATATTCTATGATAGGGTGTTGAGTCACATAAATCTTTTTATTTACATATTCTCCAATTCTAATAAGTGGTATTAGAGCCAAATTCAACAAATTGATCACTGATTAGGTAAAAGGAGGGAGGTACGCGATATGAAGGACAAAAAAAAAAAAAAAAGGGAAACCATGTTAGGGTTCCGGCAATGGAAACCAGGTTTTCTCATGGTGGATGTTCCTTGAACTTTACAGCACGATGGATTGGGTTCGGTGATGACTAGATGGTAGTCACCGGAGGTGGTTTTTCTGGCTGGAAAATCAGCGGAGGTTGTCGGTAATACGGGACGGAGCGTGAACCAGGCCCGAGAACTGGATCAAGGTTCTACGGGAGGATCTGGGATGGCTGCATGGCCTAGGGTTCATGTAGGGGTAACCACAGCAGCAGCCATCGTGGTTGGACTGCCGATTGGTCATGTGTTGCCGTCGGGTAACAAATGGCCAGTCATATGGCCGATACTATTCATGGAGCAAAGGCTTCATCACGGGAAGCTGCAGAAAGTCGGTCGGAGACAGGGGGACTTCTGTCGGCAATGGTTTTTGCGGCTGTGATATCGTCAGTTGCTGCAGGAGGTCTGCGAAAGGATCGAGGATCTGATGATGGTTTGCGATCCAAGTTTTCTGTAACTCTTGTTGTGATGTTGGATCTCACACAAGGGTTGTTGATTGTGTTCGATGAAGGTCCTCTGTCTGAGGGACCAAGTAAAGGCGACAGAGAACCCATTAAGGAGTCGTCAGCGACTGCAGTGTCAGCATCGTCGGTGGGAATCCCAGCCAGAGATGCAGATTTGGCATCGACAGGTCTTGTTGCAGGCAATGATGGAGGTGATCATGATGAGGAGGCTTCATCCCTAACGTGTGAAACTGCTGTGCAGGTTGGTCTGTTATTGATGGTTGGAGCAGAGTTGCCAGTGACAGACCCTATTGCAGGTCATACGACTGAGAGGGAGGTTCGCAGGTCAGGTGCGACGGTGCCGGTGGTTCAGTTCTTGGCCGGTGGGACAGATGCGGCGATGGAGAAGCGATACCCAGTATCGCATGTGATGGGTTCTGGAGACTGGTGCTTACAGCCATGCATGTGGATATCACATGTGGAAACGACGACTCAGGGAACTGGTGCACGTGGCATCGAAGGATGCTCGGTAGAGATCATGCATCTGGCATTATTGCATGTGGTTATTGTTCTACAGGGGGCAGCGGTAAACTCATCCGAAGATCCGTCACAACATGTGATGGAAGCTCAGTCAGATGAGGATTTCTCGTCGAGAGAAGCCGTGGAACATCAGGGCGATCCAAACCTGAATCGGGTCAGTGGAGGTGATTCCTAGTTTAGTAACGAATCGTGAGATGGATTTATGTCCTTTCTTAGAGTTTCTAAATGAAGAACACATGCATGGTTCCTATTGGAGGTTGTAATGGTATTGCAACAAGGTGCAGGTGTTTCTGCAGGATTCGTGAACTCGGGGTTACTGAGTTTGTCATGGCATGTGAAATCCTTAGTTCCCAAGGATTTGTTGGAGGACGTGGTAGTAGTACACCAAGTGGCAATTCTCTTACTGGTGCATATCATGAAGGTGGTGGCCGTACAAAGAGCAGTGGGAATTTTCATGGCATATGGTTCTTTGGCTATGGAGCACCACGCTATGGATAAGCTATGGCAAATAATGGTGTTGACTATGGTGGTTTTGGTGTTGGTATTATTGGCTACGGTGGTGCCAACACTTGGTATAATGGCTCCCCTAGGGCTTATGGAAATCCAACCCCAAGTGTTGGTTATATGAGTGGCCCACTTAGTGCCCCAAGAATACCATGGGGTAAGCTCCGTATGGATATGGTGTTATTGCAGTCTATGGAATCACAACACCTTCGAATGTTGTTGGTGTTGGTAATGATGCTACTAGTATTCAGGGTTGTTTGAATTTTGTTTCAAATGTGATGGTCGTGAGGACAGACGGTGGATCTGGTCGGATCGGGGAGGTTTTTCCCTGGATTTGACAGCGGGTTTGAATCTCAGCACGGTGTGCATAATGATCAGTTTATGCCGCATCGTGGGGTAAAGGAGTACTGGCAAGCTGGGACAAGGAGTCAGATCTCTAGGTCTGCATTGGAGGTGTAGAGGTGAGACGCTCAAGTTCCAAATGCAACTGGAGGTGCAGGAGGACTGCGAGTGACGGTGATCTTTCCGGTGATGCTGCAGCAGTGGGAGAGGTAGAGTCACTATCACATCGTACGGCGGTGAGCTGTGCTAGACACCTGGACGGGGTGTAGACTATGCCGATCGGGGCGTAGCGGTTCGACAGAGACAAGGTTACAAAATCAACATCAACGAGTTTTCTTCAAGGTGGCTTGCAAAATTCAAGCCAGGTGGAGATTTGTTGGGTTTGGTGTCTTGTATTCTGGGGGTCCACATGGTTATTGGGTTTGTCTTGTATTAGGGCTTGGGTTTACCACATGTACATGGGTAAATCAGTAATTATGTGGGGATTAGGGTTTTTGGGTCCCTACATATTGTCTCTGTTGGAAAAACCCTAAGGAAGGCTGACAGAGGAGATAAGCCTATTAGGTGGAGATTGTAGACTTTTCTTGGGAATGAAGAAATATATCTTTCTCTGGTGTGGACGTAGGCATCCCATGATGGGGTGTTGAAGCACGTAAATCTTCTTGTTTGCGTGCTCTCCAATCTTAACAAAATGGGGGAAGGTGGTCTAGAAGCAGGAGGCTTCCACTTTCGTAGCAGTAGAAGTATGAAGTCCCAACATGCTGCAGAAGAAGAGGAACCTTTGGTTAGTTGGGATGTAGCTGAAAAAACCGGGGAAGAGGCAGCAATAGTAGTGGATGCCAACATGCACTTATGGTTGTGGATACTGACATCATGCATCAAGGATCCTAATGATCATGAAGCTTGGAGAATGAATGGAGTTAAGAAGCTGCAACTTATTTCAAACACTTCACTCCCAGAGTGGACTGATGATTAGCAGGAGGAGCTATTTGCTGCTGGTCTTGAAGATAGTGACTCCTTATTCTCATATATAGCCTCTATAGTTTGTTGTATCAGCGTGAAACACTGAAACACCACAATAACCCCCCTCCCTTCTTTCTCCGTAAAGAAGAGAAAAGCAACAGGTGAAACGCCATAGAAATCTCCATCACTACCACGAAGGGTTTCATATACAAGGAAATACAGCTTTGTCTAATTTCCCTCCTTTTTTACTCTTTTCTATTCACACATTAGCTACTAGTTTAGGACAGGTTCGCTAATAATCAATGTCATGTTGCTGCAATGTTGCATGCTAGGGCTGACGATTTGAGGTGGTGGAAAGTGCAGTAATTCATCCATCCCTCAAAATGAGGGTGTTTAGGAGTTAGGACTAGAAACACCCCCACATGGGTGAATGAGCAGCAAGATGATATTATTGCTAAACCGTTAGCAACTATCGGACTGGCCTTATGGCCCGAACGAAAAAATAAACATACATACACTTAACAACCGAACTCACCCAAGAAAAATGAGCAACAAGATGATGAAATAAATATATTGGAGAATCGATTCTTATGGAACAACAGATGTTGGGGAAAATTAATAATGGATACAAATATGACCGTCAATGGAGATTTTAAGATGATCCTTGAGAAAAGGACACGTGGCATGCATCTAAGGCGCGAAGAATGAGAATAAGAGATGTCCGAAAAAGGATCTCGTGTTCGACCCCCCAGGGTGATCCAGACATGATGGGACCGATTGATGGGGGTAGCTAGGCATTTAATGGACCGCCATTAATGTTCATAAATACTGACACCAACCATAAATACCAAGTAGGTCGATTTGACCGATCAGGTCACCATATCATGGACTGAATCAGCAAAAAACAGGACCGACACTCAATAAAAGTGTAAGGACAGAGACAAACATAAGAAAATATGGAGGACATGGACTATAAGAGGATCGAAGAAGGCCAAGGGGCGTCGTAAGCGGCTGACAAGACGTCCCGGCCAGCGCCGCCCTAAGGGGTTGTAACCTCTCAAACTTACTGTTCCCTAGGAGGCTGATGATCGAGATGGTGGTAGGTGTGGAGAGTCTTGTCTGGAAAGCTTCCTCTGGGACTTATATATAGCAAAAAGATATCAATTGCAAGGGGATCTGGAATTTCCATGTCATAAGAAAAAACATCCTAACCAGGTATTAATCCTCTTGTGTTTTACTCTCTCTATGGTTCTAAGATCTCACTTCATCGAAGAGGAAGGGAAGATAGTAATGGCTCCAGTATCTCAAGGAACCCCCATCTTCAAGGAGCTCTAGTGTTCCTCAAAGAGCTCCATACTGCGTGTCCCTGGTGGACTCTAACTTTAGCATCGGAGTAACCTCGAGGTATATCCCGCCCATTTTCTTGTTGTGTAGGTGTTTCATCTACGTGGCAGGATTGGAGAAACTGAACGGATTCCATCGACAACAACAGAGAAAATTGATTGCTTACAAAAATGTAGAAAGCAAGCAAACATTGATGATTGATAAACACAATAGTTTCAGATATATTAAAATAGAACAATATTATTATAAGATTTTCATTATACTAGATTGTTAACTAAAGAAAACGAAACCAATAAGCATGATTTCACGATCAGTTCCTCGAAACAAATAAGTATGATCTTAACAATATTATTGCTTCTTTCTTGTTTCTACCCCAACAAATGTTCTATCTTAGTACGTAGTGATGACTTTATATGGGGGTTACAACCGGGCTATATCGGCTTGGGCTCGTGTTCGGTTTGGATCTGATATCAGGCTGGTTTTTATTTGTCCAGTTTTGGTTTGGATCAAGTTTTGATACCCTAACAAGGAACCACGCCTAAGGAAACAAAGGTCTTCAGTTCACTCTTCTTAACCCTTGGGACTACCTGCCTGAAGTGGCTCATTATTCTCCCTAGCTCCAGTTTCTGGTTCATATGAGATTTGGGTCTCACGTGGACTCGGGGTTTACCTGGTCCATGCATTAAAGTAAGGGCAGTAGTTTTAGTTTGGATCAAGTTTTGACACCCTTGATTACACGGAACCATGCCTAAGGAGTCTTCAGTTTAATTCTTCTTAACCGTTGGGGCTATCTGCCTGAAGTAGTTCTTAATTCTCATTGGCTCCAGTTTCTAGTTCATATTCAATATGGGTCTCACATGATGAACTCGGGGTTTGCCCGGTCCACGCATTAAAGAAAGGGTGGGTTAGGGATCCTCATCACCCCAAAAAAAGGTTGAGGCATTTTGAACAGTTAATAATATTATACCATTCACTAAGAGAATTGGTTTGTATTTTATAACTACAACATAGGTTATAAACAACTGTATAATAGTCACTAATACATGGGTGTTGCTATCACTACATAATACATTGTATAATGAGAATACATAATGATACAATTTATAGCACTATTATTTTAATATATAACTTAAAAATGCCAAAAAATCACAAATTTCTAATGTATACAATACACTATATACTGGATAAAAATGAAAATTAATAATTGTTTTTATTTCCTTCATGTATCGGTTTTACCTTGGACATATGTACGAGTGAAGAGAATACATAGACCAGTTATGCACTAATCTTTATCTCTCCCAAGAAAAAAAAAAAGACACTAGAACTGGATAAAAATGAAAATTAATAATTGTTTTTATTTCCTTCATGTATCGGTTTTACCTTGGACATATGTCGAGTAAAGGAATCATGGCCACTAACAAAAAAGACTCTGTGAAACAAATTGTCAATAAATATTGAGCAATCAAAAGCACGAAACATATTTTAATACACTTTGAGTAATAAATGAAGACATCCCGATACACTTTGAATGACTAAAATCTTCATAATCACTTTGACCTCACCACCACAGAAGATCTTAATCCACATAAAATCTGAACTCCCCACAAAATGTAAGAACAACTAATGTCCAGTACTTAAGTAATAGGACCCACACTTATAAATCAGGATGAAATATCATGGAAGGTACACGTATCGTGAAGTGTGAACCGCCCTCCAAAGTGATCAGAAAAAGAGCAATCAATTGTCAAATAACGTGCACGGGCGCATGCAATCAGCATCGCTGAAAAATTGACATGCGTACCACCAGTTTTTAGCCATACATATTGGCTATGAATTTCTTTCGTGCGACCCAATCAAACGACAGAAAACTTCGGATTCGACGAACTTTCCGACACCTCTTCCGTGTACGAACAGCAATCATTAAAGTTTCAATGGTGCAAGTTGTGAACTAGTGACCAAAATCTGTTTTCGATACCAAGTTAAAATCGAAATGACAAGGATGTTTCTTGGATTTTTCTATGAGGTTTATCGCTATGTTGGATCCGCATCTTCTTCGGATTCACATCCTCTACTCCCATTGATTTAGGAGGAAGAAGACATGCTTTGTTGGATGATCGACACATAGGATTCGGATGAATCTGAGTCTTCTATTTGAGCTGACATTGAGTCGACACCCCTATTGGCTCGGATAGAGAGGGCTTGGATACACCCGAGTCCCACGTGTCGGTCATCCAAAGGAGGTGTCCCCCCTCCTCTTTAATCACTAGGAGGAGAGGATGTGAATTCCTTTGATACCAATGAAGTGCTACAGGCGACAAACCTCCCCATGCCATGATACTATCCACTTTAGTAGACAGTTAATCCACCACAAGATTTTAAAAAACGTCGTTACATGTGAAGGATGGTCACCGCTTATATAAACATTTCACGACCAAGTCACAACTGATGTGAGACAATATTTTTTGACACAACAATATTTGGTCTATCATGAAACATAAAAATCAAACTCAAAACAAATTAGCTCCGGATCCGTAACCAAGTTTATGAGTTCATGATCAAGAGAACAATAATGAGCAGGTAATATTGCTCTTCTTCAATTTCATGGACAACTTTTTAAAACCAATACTTTTCATCCCTCATTAGACGATGGACTCAATAAAGACTAGTTAACATTGGATCAAAAGTATCCAAATAATCATGTTAAGAATGCATCATTTTCCAAAGGGTAATTTACACAAGAGTTACCCGACGTTTTGAGAAATCATACTAGAGGTATCTCACGTTTCAAAAATCATACTAGAGATATCTCTTTTCATATTTTCAACATTAACCCTATCTAACGTTGGCATCCTCTAAGATAACCATTCGATCTATCTCAAATTTTCAGGGACCGATCGTTTCTTGTTGAACTACCCTTATTTGGTGTCTGATTATCAGTACACTCGTCGAAAAAGAAGCAAGTTGGGGTGCGGAGTTTACACTGAATGTGTGTAGCATAGTCGAGATCTGTGACTTGATGATAAGCAAACGCCGGTGAAAAAGGGTCACAGGAGACGACAAGGGTAGGAGAGGGGATGGGTGATTGAGACAGCGATGAGCACATGGGAATCCAAGTGGTGAGTAGTTGCGGCAACGGGATGGTGAGAGCGTGAACCGAAGGGGACCATGAAAGTTATGCTAAACTGGGGTAAATTTGAAAGTACAAAAATAGAAGGTACTCCAAATGTAATATTTTTAAAACGTCGAGTACCTATGGTATAATTTCTCAAAACGTCAAGTACATCTGTTATGATTTTTGAAACGTAAGGTACCTCTGGTACAATTTCTCAAAATGTCAGGTATCTCTAGTGTAATTTATCCTTTTTCAAATAATTGAAAAAGTAGAACTGTCATGGTGTTTTATGACTATGATCCTTTCTAGTGACTGTCAAACGGCAGTGAGATCCTAATGGTTCATAGTACATCGATATATATGTCAATAAACTATGAATGATTAGGATCTTCACTGCTAGACGACAACCACTTTCCAATGTTTTACTGGTCTTAGAATTCTATCACATAATCTACAACTAACCACAAAGAGGAATGATGAGATAATAAAGAAATTTACTAATAATAAAAGATAATGAAGAAATTTTCTGTCATTTTTTTTAATTTAATTTATTTTTTTTTTTTAAATTTCCTTAGCCATCAGACATAGCAAGTTATAATACTTGTCGCTTGCTAGTTGTGGATTCATCTGCAAAGTTTTAAGCAATGTTTCGATGCCAAGAAATGAAAAAAAAAATGTATAATCATATAAATTCTTATTTTTGTTCACAACCCAACATAGCGGGATTCACATCGTCTCCTCCCAGTAGTTCTGGGAGGACGCAGTAACCTATCTCTGATGGCCGCCACATGACTCTCGGGTGAATCTGAGACCCACGTCCGAGCCGACATCCCCTGTTGGCTCGGCTTGTCGACTGGATGTCGATTCAGACATGGGTCTCGAATTCACCAAGAGCCACATGGCGGCCATCCAGGGTAGGTTGTCATTGTCCTCCCAGAACCACTGGGAGGAGAGGATGGATTCAAATCCTCTCCTCCCAGTAATTCAGGAGGAGGGGGGATGCCCCGTCGGATGGCCTACACGTGGGGCTTGAGTGAATCCGAGTCCTCCATTCGAACTGACACCCCTTGTCGGCTTAGCTTGTCAGCTTGGATTCACTCGAACCCCAAGTGTCGACCATCCGACTGGGGCGTCCCCCCTTCTCCCGAATCACTGGGAGGAGAGAATGTGAATCCTACTCATATAACATGGGATGTGGTGTTTTTGAAAATCACAAGGTAATTCTAGGGTTTGGACCTCTTTTACTGTTGGAGGGATTTTAATCGTGATTCAATGGTTGGAATACATTTGATACGTATACCAATACATCGGTATATCCGTCGGATGAACTCCAGCTATTGGATCATGATTGGAGAGATTGGACAACAAAAGAAGATCTTTTTTTGTAATTATGAGTCATCCATTTTTAGGTGTCTTTAATTTAAACCATCAGTTCCAACTCTAAATTAGGAGAGTACACAGTATTAACGTGTAGACGAATGAGGTATTTGATTGAATTAGAATTTGAAATTTAAAAACATCCAAACCTAACTAATGGGTATCCGATTGAATTAGAATTTGAAATTTAACATATAACTAATCCAAACCATGTCTTTGCTATCCAATGATTAAAATAAGATAGAATAAATGCAAAGTGACCATTGAAAAAATAACCATTGTGACAATAATAATTTACCTTATTATTTTCCCTTTGCATTATATTTTAGAGAAAGGCATGTGAGTCATTTGATATCATATATATGGCCATGGCTTCATCTAATATCGGACTTATTATTTTTTTCTTTTTATACTTATTTACAATCAGACTTTGTTACTGGTTTTATAACCGTTGAATCTCAACACATTCTTAAAAAAAAAAAACCCCCCCCCCCCCTCCCCCCTCTCCCAAACCCGCCCCCAAATTGATTTCCCCTCTTTCCCCCCCCCCTTTAGGAACTGTGCCATAATATAAAGGATGGTTACATTGAGGAAAAAATCAGGGCTAACAGTTTGATGTAATTGGGTCAGTTACAATCAGACAATCCTCGTATGTAAGGGTGTTTGGTACAAACATTGTTACCATGGCCATGTTTGGAAGCCAAGAAAAGAAAATTTTTTAATAGAAAAGTTAAATAAACACATAAAGTGATCACTTTTGTCTTATGCTTTTCCTGAAATCCAAACATAGCTAAGGCTTTATTCGGTATAGTTTATATTTATGTTTATGAATTATTTATGACAAATCATTTATGAAAATAAATTATGAGTCATAATTCATAAATAACAACCGTTTAATGCTACTAGGTATAAATAAGTAATAATAGATTATCATAATAAAGATAAACACCTTCTGACATATTTATATATTTTAAATTACATCACTTTATTTTTAAATATAAATAAATACCATAAATCATACCAAACAATTAGATATTATGTCAGAATGTATTATATAATTAATTATATAATACATACTAAAGAGAGTCTAAATTTTTATACTATTAAATCTTAATATACCATCCTGTTGGCTCAACTTATCGATTTGAATGGAGGGTTCCGATTCATCCAATAAGAACGACCCTTCTCCTCCAGATTCTCTTAGGAGGCAAGAATTTGAATCTTCCCATAAATACCAAAACTATCCAGTATTAAACGGAGGGCTGCCAGGATGTAAACATTAGTCAAGTCATGAGCGGAAACAGATCTCTCATCCCTTTATTAAAGGGAATCTATCTTCCTGCGGTCCAAGTCCATTGTTCATTGTTTGATGATTTGACCCTTCATTAGTTTGGTGAATAAAAAATAATTTGCTTGAATTTGGACTTTTCTTCAAAGTAGATCAGTTCAATTAGTGGATGATTTTTCTACGTATATCTCTATCAATGACGAATAGATAGAATCAACAGCGATTATCCTGATCCCTTCTTTCCTGCAAGATCTGCTTACGCTCGAATTCCTCTTCTGAAGTTTCTCAAATCTCACGTTTGAACAAGCAAGTTGAGGAGTTGCTAGCTTATAATATGATGGGAGATCAATCAGTTCTTGCAATCTTAAACAAAGTTTCATGGCTTCTGCTCATAGTTGTTCTTCTGTTGGATTGCTTCGCAGTACTGTTAAGATCCGAAGCTCAAACCTTACCAGACGAAGAAGGTACGTACTTACAATAATTCACTCTCGCAGCAACTCTCTTTTCCCAGTGAAAATTTTTTCTTAAGAAAATCATTTGATTCTTGTTACAAGTTCAGATTGATTAAACATCATGCATTTCATCTATCTTTATGAAGATTCATTGGATCGTTATTGCTTTTTCTTCTCCATAATCTCCATATCTGAAGTTATTAGTTAAAGAGCTCGATTGCTAGCTCTTCATTCACAACTTCAATTTTGAATATTCACTCTCTTTTTGGTTTTATTATCTGAACTCTAACAATGAAACTAGTTAGAGTACTTTAAATTCCTTCACCTTCTCTGTATAGTTTTCACATGATTTCAGCAAAATAACGGTTTAAATTCTCAGGTACATTTAATTTCTTGCATGCATCGATAAAGTTTTATAGTTTCATGTTGAGAAAATTATACCGAGGTACTTGACATTTTGAGAAATTATACTAGAGGTACCTCACGTTTCATACATATCATATTTGAGGTACCTCACGTTCATACATATTATATTATGCTTTGAGTACCTTCTACTTTTGTACTTTCAAATTTGCCCCGGTTCAGTATAACTTTCTTGATCCCTTTTGGCTCTTGCTCTCATCATCCTATTGCCACAATGGCACATCACACAGGTTCCCCAAGTGATCATTGCTATTTCAATTGCCCACCCTTCTCCTAAAACTTTTCCTCTCCCGTGATCCTTCCTCACTGACGGTACTTGTCACTGAGTCACAGATCTCGACTATGGTACACACCTTCGGTGAAAATTCTGGACCCCAACTTGTTGCTTTTCCGATAGGTGTACCAACCATCAGGCACCAAGTAAGGGTAGTTCAACAAGAAACGATCAATCACTGAAAGTTTGAGGTAGATCTAACAGTTAACTTAGAAGATGCTAATGTTAGATGGGGATAATATTGAAAATATGAAAAGATATACCTTTGATATGATTTTTAAAACAAAAGGTACCTCTAGTATGATTTTTCAAAACGTTAGGTACCTCTACTATAATTTATTCGTTTCATGTTTGATTCTGTTTTGAACCCCAATCCCTCTCCATTAACACACACACGATCACACAATTAAGTTGCTATTTTCCATCTAATTTGATTTAGTTCCTTTTTTTTTCTTTTTCTTTTTCCTTTTTGTATAGATTTGGGCCATGCAATTACAAACATGTTCATTGAAATCCTTTTATGTTTTGATTAATCTTCCATTTGAATGGGTTCTTCAAGGAAGCATGTACAAGGTGTCAATATCAGATCGATTGGATCACTATTTCGTATCGGTTCTGGATTTATCCAATCTTTAATCTCAGTCTATTTTAATATTATTTTAATAAAGATTGGACATGTATTGATTTCCCATGGAATCCATACACTGATCCAATCGATTTTGAAGATAACCGACTCAATTGCATATCTTTTTCTACCTTACACATGCAAGATGATGTTCTCCCCGTACATGCACACTTCCTGTACGTTTTTCATCCAAACACTTGTTTATGTCAAATGAAAGATCATATGAATGAAAAGGTCATATGAAAGGTACACACACGGGAGAGGATCAAAAAATTTTATTTATTTTGTTTTTGTGAGCAAAATCAACAATGATTCATCTACATATACTTATATCTTTTTTGAGATCCTATCATCATTCATATTCAGTGGATCCTTCATCACATCAAAAGTAATGAGATCCCAAATAGAATACATATACATGCAGGTGATCCAAACTCGGAAAATCAAGGCTCAATCATTGGTTTAGAAAAAGAATCCCATTTATATTTGGGATCTATTTATGTGAAATAACTAACCAACACATTTATCGTGGTAATTAAATTAACTACTTTGTCCTTAATTAATTTACAGTACAAGCTTTAAAAAGCATAGCAACGAAAATGAAGAATCAGCATTGGAATGTGAGTTCAACTTCTTGCACTGATGGGGGTTTAAACGCCAACATCGGTTCTGCTGGCTCCAGCAACGTCACTTGTAACTGCTCCACTACTACTGTTTGCCATATCACAAATATGTAATGCTTCTTTCTACCTTTCAATTAATATTATTCATATTTTCAAATACTACTAATTAATCTGTTTTCTACCCTTCTTTCTTTTTTTTTTTTTTTTTTTTTAATTCCTTCTTTTGAATTTCAGTCAGCTTAAGGGGTTGAACCTAACTGGAGTTTTACCTGAAGAATTTGCTGATCTTCCCTATTTGCAAGAAATGTAAGTCCTCCTCTTCCATAGTGAAGTAGCCTTGATATGATCCAGATTGGCCTTGATATATTTAATGTATATTTTATACTATGGTAAACATAGATGTATCTTTTAAGGCATAAAGTGTGATAGAAAAATTGAACCCCATGATCTTATGGGTGTCCTATAGTTTTTTTTTCCCCGACCCAATAGGATTTCAACTACAACTATTTTAGAGTTTGCAAAGGGGAGGGGAAGGGGGTGCATTAAGCTACAAACTGTGATTAGAGAGTCGAACCCATGACCTCATAGATGCTTGCTTTTAATTTGCAGGATATCAGCTAACTGCGTTGATTAACTGGTCATGACCTGGGTGTATCCATGTTTCATAAGATCTTGTTTCTAGTTTATTTAGGTGTCATTTGTTTTGACATTACATTTTACATGCTAAAATTTTTTCCAATGTTTATTTCCATGATGTCAAAGAAAGATTAATTTTCTTTTCCCCCTCCTTAGAGAAGATCACTATATATATTTTATTTTTTAAAAACATATATTGAGAAAATAAATTAACATGTAACATATTATACGTAAAATTTTATATAAAATTTTGCCTCAAAACAGACGGAGCCTTAAGTTTCGAATTGATACGAATATACAGCAGGTTCAAAATTGTACAAAATTATGAGGACACCAATAGACTCTAACATTGATTATGGCTGGTGGTATTTAGTTTCAGTCTTATTTTACAATTCTATAAAGACTTCTTCCTTGTAGCATGCTTATTTGGAGTGACCAAAAAAAAAAAAACTCATTTTTGGTTGAATCTCGACCGAAGATACGTGGGAATCGTAATCATTCTATTTAGGAGATCTGATAATTATTGAGACTTGGATCATCTCTTACTGTTGGAGTCCCTCTAGCCGTGATTTAACTGTTGGAGTTATTTAATGTGTATATCAATACACTGGTATATGCATCGAATGAACTCCAAACATTAAATCACGACTGAAAAGATTGAAAAATAAGAGAAGATCTTTTTCCTAATTATTGATATTTATGATATTCACCACATCCCAATTCCCACAAAATAATATTTGGACCTAAGTGCCCAAAGTGCGAAGCAAGGGGAGAACATATATGGAGCAAAAATTTCAAACAAAAATAAAAATATACTATAAAGTTGCGGGCGGTTTTGGGGCACATAGACTCTCTTCACTGAATTAGAAAACAAGGATGACAATTAAAAATGGAAGAATAGTCAAATGTTTGGAAGTTTGTTATTTTTATTATTATTTTTTAATGTTTGAAAGGTTCTTTTCGCATGATGCTTGGAGTTCAAATCCTCTCCTCCCTGGCTTTCTGGCTAAACACTCTACAGATTGGATGGGATGACAGCCAGGGAACTAGGGAGGAGAGGATTTAAACTCGTTTCAGGTCTAATACAATAAAATTTTGGACAAGTAAACCCTGTGTTCCTATTCACATTAAATTTCAAAATTTTATCCAGTCAACGCTGGTAATTATGTGGAAAACAAACCAGATTTTTTTTTTGGTAATAACCATTGAAAGATCTAAAAACGCCAAAGATGTGTCTAGGACTATCAAGAAGTAAATGTACATATATTTTGTTAATTTGACATGTGGTGAGATCAGATCATATTTAGATATTTGACAATTGGAGTGGATATATTATTTTTTCAGAATAGTTCATCTACACGTATGTATATCTTTTGTGAATTCCATCACTGTCTTGGTATCCAATGGGTCCCACCCTGCAAGAGTAGATTCTCACACCACATCGACAGCGATAGGATCCCACAAAGAGTACACGTACATACTAGTGATCTAAACTCTCATTCGTTCACCTGACAAAATATGATGTGTATTGTACGGAGATTCATTATCTTGCATGATCCAAATGAAATTAGTCAACTGATAAAATAAAAGTCTTTATCAAAAAAAATTTATGAGGAAAGAATAAATTTGGTATTACAGATTGTCCATCTATTTTCATCTATGATAGAAACAATAGCCGTGCATTGGCTGGGCACAATACCAATACAAGGGGGAACAAAAATCATCTGTCGCCTGGGTTTGGGCGGGAGACTGGGCGGTCTGGATGGATGGCCGCCACCTAGCATTCGGAGGGATCCGAGCCCTTCATCCGAGCCGACCCCCCAGTCGACAAGCTGAGCCGACTGGGGGGTCGGCTAGGATGGAGGGTTCGGATCCCTTCGAGTGCCAGGTGGCGGCCATCCATCCAGGCTGCCCAGTCTCCCACCCAAACCCAGATGGGAGACGATGTGGATCCATACAAGGGGTAACCTTTTCATTTTGTCTGCATCCTTTGTGTGATTTCATTTCCAGCCATGAATGTGGGACCCATCTTTGAATTATGGGTTCCACCCCCGAAGATGTGAAGTTCTGATCATGAGTATGTACAAGTACTTTTTATGAGATTCCTTCACTCTTGATCGATGTGGGACCTATTTATAAATTGTGAGATCCATTGGTGACGAAGTCCCAAAAAGATCCAAGTACATGCAGGTGATCGGATATGACGTGAAGGATGCACGCGGGTACGCTCAGATTTGGCGCCAACTTTTGTAGGGTAAGACCAACCGCCATTTGAACTAAAAGTGAATAATGTTTTTGTGAACAGAGACCTCAGCCGAAACTATCTGAATGGATCAATTCCTATTAATTGGGCTCAGATCCCTCTCGTCACCATGTGAGTTCTTATTTTTCCAGTCTTACTCCTCTCCTGCATTTGTAGTTCAACTCCAAGTTGCCTGCGTTCATCAGCTCTTCACAGAACCATTTAATCAAGAGATTTAACCTAACGGAAATTGTGGTGCATTGCAGCTCTCTTTTGGGGAACCGCATCAGTGGATCAATTCCTAAGGAGATTGGTGACATCGTTACACTGGAGGAGCTGTGAGTATCGATGGCCTAAGCTTCTTGTTAAGTTACGACAGTGACATGATGCCTAACCTATTTTCACTTTCAAATTGTCATTTCTAGGGTCTTGGAGGATAACAAGCTTGGGGAAACTCTTCCTCCAGAGCTTGGTAATTTATCGCGATTGAAGAGATTGTAAGCTCGCTCTTCTCTATTCTCGTTCCATTGTATTTGTCCGTACTTATACATTGGGTGAGTATTTTGCACATTCCTGAGCAATTGTGATGAGTTACATAGACTCAAAATCTGTTTATTCAACTAAAGAAATCTGTGTTTCCGTTGCAAATAGATTCTGTTCAAGGAACCCATTTTGTTCGGACAGTATCTAGTAGATGAATTCAAGTGGTAGTCTTTGAAGCCAACTTGATATTTGACCAAAGAGCATCGTACAACTTGAGATTAGGTAAGGGTACTGCATTGTTAGAGATTGCAAGTAGATGTTTTTGTTTTAGTTTAAATAGAAAATAGGAAAGAGAATAGGGTCATGTCCAGCAACATTGATGGTCTAGGATCAGACAAGGAAAAGAAAAGCTATCGCAATTGTTTGGACATGGGTTCCAAAAGTAGAGAAATTGCATGTGTAGACAAACTACAGTTGATTTTTGTTTTTCTCCTTTCCCCCTCATGCCATTGCCGATAAGAGTAAGAACATTTTTCCACATATCTTTTGAATATCCTACATTCCTGAGCTTGCTCCACAATGGGTTACTGGATATAACAGTGATGAAGTTGGTGATCATGGCAGTTTCTAAAGACAGAGTATCCTTGGACCTTGAGCAGCTACCTTGAGCATGGACAAAAAAAAAATCTCCCAGGGGGGAGAATGGGGAAAAACACTTTTTTTTCTTCTTTTTTGGTTCATTTTTTAATGAATGATAATTCAATACAGATGAATAACTGAATTGGTAGTAATTTGTGAAACCTTACAACTGAGAATTCATGTTTGGTAGTAAAACTTAAAAAAAAAAAAGAAAGAGGAAAATAAACCTTACAGCTCTTCATCATCCTCTGATGACCCTGTTAACCAACGACAAAAATAGAAGAAGATGGGCCCATTTGTAGGTCCATTCCAGATGCGTCAGAGATGTATCAGAAGATAAGTGGTTGCTGGTTTGAAACCAGCAGATGTTGACTCATTGGACAGATGATGGCAGAGAATTAGTTTCTTATCTCTTATCCTCTTTTACTCTCCTAATGTAATTGGAACTCCATCTTCTCTTGTGGGGTACCCTTCTCCTTAATTAGAATCTGACTGCTTCTTTTTCTTAGAATATGACTGTTTCTTTTTATTAGAATATGATTGCTTTTTTTTTTATCCTTTTAGTCATGAGAGTCCTTGTCATGTTGACATGTGGAACTTCTATTTATTTGTCACTAAGACTCCTTATCTTGTGGAATCCTAGACCTATCACTTTATCTCTTTTTATTTTGTCTATAAATAGTGACTGCTAAGAGGAGAAGAATACATATCGATTCTCTTCATCTTCTTTTATTTTATATTTTGTTACAATTTATGGGTCAGGGTATGCTCTGATTTCAGAGCCTACATTTAGACAGTTACCTATGGTCTCATTCGAGGTTTTGTAAAGCCCACTAGCGATGATGTAACTTTGTAAATGTAAATAAACATCCATAAGTGGTATGAGAGAATCCTGTGCTGGTCAGAATAGTTTGCACATAGTCTAGTTTGTTCTCAGAAAGAATGAACAGCAGGCCACAGTAATCTGCAGAGGATAGGCACAACAGTTACCTGTATTTGATGGGTGTCTGCAGTCAATGTAAATTATGTTTCAAATCATATCATAGAAAGAAAATGGCAAAACAGGTGAATTCATGAGATGCTCAAAGTTGCATCAAATTTTCTCTTTGTAACGTTCATAATTGCCTTCTTGTTTTGCTAATACATGTATACAACCTTACTGCTAATACATGTATACAACCTTACTTGGAAAATGGTTAAGACAGACTAATATGGTCTTAGGAAATATAACTGTTCAATACAACTAGGAACGTATTCAGGTAATGGTAAAACACCAAGGTGA
>CM053265.1:71538080-71578080 GCA_028583415.1 Protea cynaroides | reverse complement strand
TTCATCAATGGAATCTTCTTGCAGAGTCGTTTGGTGCTTGAAGAAGGACCTCCCTTGCTCTGGAAAACCAAAATGTAATTGTAGTATCTCTTCACTTTTTGATATAACAAAATATTAGTCTTGATTAAGGATTTATGAGTGGTCTTCAGGAAGTTATCAATATAGATATATACCCTTGATTCTAATTACACATGCAGATCATTCACTGTTCATCAATTGCGGAGGCGCGGTGGTGAATTTTGATGGGGAGGAGTATGAAGAAGATTTAACACCTATAGTCGAGGCTGCTTCAAACTTCTATCCTACTGACAGATGGGCTTCTAGCACTACAGGAGTTTTCTTGAATAGAAAAAATCCTAAGTACTTGACCACAAACACATCAGTGCTGAACATAACTGATCCATCCATATATATGACAGCTCGAGCTGCTCCTATCTCACTAAGATATTATGGCCTCTGCTTACTAAGTGGTAATTATACAGTGCGACTCCACTTTGCTGAAATAACGTTTACAGAAGACCAGACATACAGCAGCCTTGGCAGGCGCATATTTGATGTATCAATCCAAGTGAGTGACTAGCATATTGTTATTATTCGTACTCTGTCTATAGCCATTTCATTGTTCCAAGTTAATTTCTCTCAGGAAAATTACTCTGGTTTCATTTTTTTTTTTTTTCAATTATAAATATATCTTCTAGTTCAAATTATTTTTCCATCTACTTTCTTAAGAACATTGCTGATTATTTTTTGCTTAATACAATTTTCTTGACGTTGTTTTGGTTTCTTGCAGGGAGAAACACGTTTGAAGGATTTTAATATCGTGGAGGCGGCCAAAGGAGTCGGTAAGAGCGTCATTATGGAATTTAACGATGTCATTGTCAATGGAAGTACTTTGGAGATCCACCTCTATTGGTCAGGAAAAGGAACTGCTGCAATTCCCGATAGAGGAATCTATGGACCCCTTATATCAGCTGTTTCAGTGACGTCAAGTAAGTTATCTACCCCCTTTCATTTTCCCCCATTTTTATCAATCCTCATCATGATACTGTAACCTACTTGATTGTGCAGACTTTGACCCGAACACTGGACTATCTGTTGGAGTTGTTGTTGGTATCATTGCTGGTTCATGCGTTCTCGTATCATTAATTTTAGTAATCCTTTGGGTGAAAGGTTGCCTGGGAGGGAAGGATCTCGAGGATAAAGGTGAGAATAATGGAACAAAAACTTGTGTTTGTAGCATAATATACTATTATGCCTTTCCTATAAATTTTAGCAGCTGGTTCATATGAATAAGCCATTTGAAATAGAAATCCTGAAAATTATTTAGGGTAGAAAAATTTAAATGTTAGATGTTGGGCAGAGAGGAGGTTGGGGAACTAACTAAATGGAAATAAAATAGGAAAATGTTGTGTTTTTAGTTTTAGTCAACTAAGGAAATAAAATTAGTTCATTTAGAGTTGTTCTAGAGTGAAAACAGAAAAGGATAGTCAGTTTAGACATTTGATAGGGAAATAGAGTTACTGATTGAGAGAAAAAAGTAGACAATTTTATAAGGAGTATGATTCATTTAATGGATCTAAAAGAGTAACTAAATGAAAGACATAACAGAAATGATTCAAGGGATAAGATCAGAGGCATTACTCCTCTGGTCTTGGTCATGTTTAAAGTTTCCTTTAATCACGGATTGCTGGGCTGTACCCCAAGTAAATCCCATGTTGAGATGTCTTTAAATTGTTGGGTTTAAAGGCTTGATTCATATATAAAGACTGGGTAGGCTGATATTATAATGTATGAGCAGTCCTAAAATTCAACAACTAGGAAACGGTCCACAATAGGGTCACCCTTTCAATGTTTAAGCATGACTCAAAAATAAGCCAGCAAGCAATATGGTGAAACAGGGATATTAACGTAGGTTCTCAACTTGGCCTAGGCAGTATGTCACTACCAATATGATTCTCTCCTTGGCTGATTCTCTCCTTGGCTGATTCTCTCAACCAGTGGCATAAACCAGAATTTTATTCATCAACACATCGTGGGAAGGCTCTATGGCCTTATTACATTATAAAAACTTTAGTAAAGAATGAAAATAGAGTCCATTTCCTAGTTGCTAAAACTGAAAATAGTAACTATTTCGTAGTTGCTAAAACTGAAAATAGAACCTAGAATAATGGAAGATTACAAACTTGGCTTCCAAGCTACTAAGACTAAAGACTTAGTCTTTACACAAAATAGAAAGTAACTAGTTTTTAATTTCCAAGACTTGCCCACCAAGCTAATAACCAAAATAGAAAGTAAATAAAGCAAGATTACAAAAATGAATCTAGCCTAATGGTCCCCACGATTCTGGCTTGAGTGACCAGAAAACACCCAACCTGCTTGGGTTGTCCGGCCATGGCTGGTTGGCCGAAAGGCCCAATGACCCAAGCCCCCTTTAAGTGATAAGGGGCTGGACCCTTTGGTTCATGTGGCTATAGTGCTTCCCAAGAGCCTATCTACATCAGTTACCCCCTGGCTTAGAAGCATTCAACTCCTACGAATGGAGGAAGTGCATGTAATGCTTGTAACAAAATAGAAAAATAAGAGGAGATGGAGAGAATCGATGTGTCTTGCTCCTCTCCTTATAGCTTGTATTTATAGAAAATAGAAAACAGAAAACAACTATTAGATAAGATCTAGGATTTTACAAGTCAGAGTCCTAGTTACAAACTAAAGACAAAGTAAACTCAAAATAGAAATAGGAAACTAACAAGCCTAATTAGTAAAGGAAACTAATAAACTAATTAGGAGTTCATGTACCAATAGGAGTCTAAGTCCTAGAAACTAGCACTAAATACTTTAACTAACTCAACATAGTATACGGTTACAATTTTATTATGTTAACACCCCCTTAAGCTGGAGCATGGGGGAATGTGAGAGATTTAGCTTGAAACAATGTAGCAGTAGAGCAACAGTTGTAATGGTAAGAGTAGGAGCAGTAGTAGTGGCAACAATAGTAGTAGTAGTAGCAACACAGTGTAGGTCACTGTGAACCAAGTAGTAGCAACACAATATAGATCACTGTGAAGTGTGAACCAAGTAGTAGTAGTAGCAACACAGTATTGGTCACTGTGAACCAAGTAGTAGCACAATATAGGTTACTGTCAACCAAGTAGTAGTAGCAACAGTAGTAGCAGGAGCAGCAATAGTGGTGGTTGCACACTTAACAGAGAACCTTGAACGACTCTCAAAACGGTAACCCAAGGGATTGCTCTGATATCATGTAACAAAATAGAAAAATACGAGAAGATGGAAAAAATCGATGTGTCCTGCTCCTCCCCTTGTAGTTTGTATTTATAAAAAAATGGAAAACAACTGTTAGATATGATCTAGGACTCTACGAGTCAAAATCCTAGTTACAAACTAAAGACAAAGTTAACTCAAACTCTAAGAAGGAAACTAAAAGGCCTAATTGGTAAAGGAAATTAATAAACTAATTACGAGTCCATATACTAATAGGAGTCCAAGTCCTAGAAACTAGCACTAACTACTTTGAAGTAGTGTGTGGTTACAATTTTATTACGCTAACAATGCTCGTAGAATTCCGGATTGAGACGTCTGAAATCATTAGCATGGATCCACGTCCAATCAAGTTGAGATCGGCTCTTCCATTTGACAAGGTAAGTGTTGAGAGGAATAATTGACTTGTTTAGAATGATAGAGGTCATGCTTCATTTATATAGTAAAAAGATTTATATGAAAGGAAAGAAAAAAAATGTAAAAGAAAGAACACGAAAGGAAAGTTGGTAAGGTAGGTGCGAAATGAGTCAGCATTCATATCCCCACATACATAGAACCTGGACAGAACCCATATTCTCATATTACAACACTCCCCCTCAAGTTGGCGCATAAATATCATGCATGCCCAACTTGCAAACTATGGGATGAAATAATTTACGTGTAACCCTTTGGTAAAAATATCAGGTAATTGATATCCAGTTCTGACAAAAGGAGATCAGTCCTTGCTCTAGCTTTTCCTTAATAAAATGACAATCACTTTTGCATTTTTGGTGTGATTGGGCTGGACAGCATTGTGAGCAATACTAATTGCAGACTTACTATTACAATAGAACATCATAGGTAGTGGAATAGGAATAGCTAAGTCACTGGAGCCACATTAACTTATAAATGCCATGAAACATAGTGCGAAACTCAATGTCAGTGGGAGACTGGGCAACAAAAACTTGTTTCTTGCTTCACTAAGTGACCAAGTTACCGCCGACAAATGTACCATACCTAGTAGTAGAACGATGGTCATCAGAGGAGCTGCCCCATTCAGCATCAGTAAAGGCCTCAACCCGTAGATGACCATTAGAGGAGAGAAACAACCTTTTGCCTGGAGCCGACTTCACGTAATGCAAGATGCGTAGCACAGTTTCCCAATGGGTAGTATAAGGGTCATGCATTTACTGGCTAACCATGCTAACAACAAAAGCAATGTCAGGACGAGTGTGAGAGAGGTTGATCAATTTACTAACTAACCTCTGATATTGACCCTTATCAATAGGATCCCCATCTTTGCTAGAGAGACGAATATTAGATTTGAGTGGAGTATCTGAGGGCTTACAACTAAGCATCCCTATCTCTGAAATCTAATGTATATATCCTTTAGGATAGGAAAAGAACCATAGTAGAGCGAGCAACCTCATTGCCGAGGAAATAGTGTAACTTCCTAAGGTCTTTGATCTCAAACTCTTGACCCAGATAAGTCTTCAAATGCGCAATCTCCTCTGTATCACTTCCAGTGACCACAATGTCATCCGCGTACACAATAAGAAGTGCAATCTTATCACCAAAGCTTGATAAAAAGGGTATGATCAACATGGCTTTGAGTGTAGGCATTTGACACCATTGCCCTATTAGAGCGACCGAACTAGGCACAAGGAGACTGCTTCAGGACATTGAGGGCTCGCTTAAGCCAGACCTTCCGTTGTGTTGCTGAGATCTAGAACCCAGGACGAACATCAAAGTATACCTCCTCTTCAAGTTTACCGTGGAGAAATGCATTCTTGACGTCGAGTTGTTTTAGTTCCCAACCCAGGTTAACAACACAGGAGAAGTACTCGAACAATGTTAAAATTTGCAACAGGTGCGAAAGTCTCTTAATAGTCAAGGCCCTAAGTTTGAGTAAAGCCACAAACTACTAATTGGGCCTTGTACCGATTCAATGTACCATCCATGTTCTGGTTTACTACAAACACTCACAGCTCATTGTATGTTTCTAGGGAGGAAGAGGAACTAAGTCCGAAGTGCCATTCTTCTCAGGGCTTGCATTTATTTAACCATGGCCGCCTTCCATTTGGGATCGGTAAGAGCCTCCTGCCAGTTTCGAGGGAGAGAAACGGGAAGCAAAGAAGACACAAAAGTCCAATAAGATGGGGACAAAGAGTCATATGACACAACCTGAGTAATAAGGTGATGTGTACAAGATCTCATTCCCTTCCAGCAATGGGTAAATAAAGAGATGAGTCAGAAAGACTTAAAGGAGCAGGTGCGAGATTACCAGATGGAGAAGGACAAGGATCAAGATCTGGATCGAGAGATGGCAAGAGGCTGGGTAGAGGAGATGCAGTGGTGGTGTTGTCTAGGTGTTGCTGCTGCTGAAGGCGCTGAACATAGACATGAATAAGATTTTGTATCTCCTTCTGTATTGGTAGAACCACCGGAGACACTTCCTTAGGTAACAAAGCAATGAGCGGCACATCTTCATCATCACTGAGTACCAAATCCCCTCCGGAAGAGGAGCTGGCAAAAAGTAGGAGGCAGTCTCATGGAACACCACATCCATAGTCACGAATACAGCCGAGAAGGAGGGTGATATCACCGGTAATCCTTCTAAGTAGTGGAGTAGCCAACAAAAACACACTTGAGCCCACAAGGCTCCAACTTGCCAGGATACTGATGATTCCTTGCAAAACACACGGAATCAAACACACGTGGAGGGATGGCAAAGTCGGACGACCTCGTTAATCCAAAACACGAGTCGGCATCCGGTTTATCAGATTTGCGGCAGTCAGAATAGAGACACTCCAATACTAAGGAGGAACCTGCATCTCAAACAAGAGAGAACGAGCAACCTCTAGTAAATGACTATTTTTGCACTTAGCAACACCATTATGAGCCGGAGTGTCGATACAACTGGTCTAATGAAGATTCCCCTGATCGGTCAAATTGGAAGGCACCATCCATATACTCAGTACCATTGTTGCTATGAAGGATCCAAATGGTAGCATTGAACTGAGTGCGAACCATGGTGTGAAACATCTTGAAGCCGTGGAGGACTTCACTCTTGTGACGAAGGAGGTAAATCCAAGTGACCCAAGTGTGAAAGTCGATGAAGGTAACAAATCATTGGAATCCAAAGACAGAAGTAAACTGCGTTGGGCCCTACACATCAGAGTGAATCAGCATTAAAGGGACAGCACTCCTTTTATTGATACTAGAATAGACAGTGCGAGTTTGCTTGGCTAAAACATAAGCATCACAAAAAAACTCTTCAGAATTACAATGCTGAGATAAATGCGGAAAAACTTTAAATAGAGTCCCGATTGGAGGATTGCTCAAACGTCTATGCCAAAGTAACAACTCAGAAACAGCCGTCGATGTGGAATCGGTCTGAAATGCAGAATGAACAGTAGAAAGCTCATCATCCAACAATTAAAACCACCATGCACCTTATTACAACCAATCGTTCGCCTCGTCACCAAATCCTGAAAGAGACAATGGGTAGGATAGAAGTCACTTTACAATTCAGATCATAGGTAAGGTAGCTAATAGAAAAAAGGTTAATAGTAAAATTAGGTACATGAAGAACAAAAGACAATAATAAAGTAGAATATACCAAAAACAATGGAAAAGAACCATCGACGACACGAATCATGTCCTTACTAGAACAAAGAGAATACTGAGAAAAAGACTGAGGGTACCAGTTATGTGGTCTATGGCACCGGTGTCAATTATCCAAGGGTGAGAGACAACCGATGCACAATGACCACCAAAAAAGAAACCTGAGGCAGCAGGGTTGGAGGCAGAGTGAACCGTGGAAATGGTGGCGGTAAAATTAGATGGTTTAGATGAGGATGGCTCCAGACGAGTCATGAGGCGTCGTAGCATGGCAAGCTCATCTTGGGACAGAGAGGAACCAATGCTGGTAAGAGATCTCAGATGTCTTAGAATGATGAGCCAAGGAGCCACGGTCCCGACCACGACCTCGCGTTGAACCTGCAGCTGGGCGACCATGGAGTTTTCAGCAAAAACTCCTTGGTATGTCGTTCCTTACCACAAAAATCGCATCGGACAAGTTTGCAGTTAGACAGAGCGATTACTGAAAGAGTAGAACCATTGTCACCAGACTAAGACCCAGACCCAGAAAAAAAGAGCTGAACGACCCTGAGAACCATGGGATGGCAAACTAGATGATAACATTGCAGTGTGACGACTGTCCTCTAATTACACCAAGGAGTAGGACTGCTCCAATGAAGGAAAGGGATCACGACTAAGTACCTCTGGTCATAGGCAATGTTCAGGCCAACCAAAAAATCGTACACCTGATACTTCTCTTCCTGCTTTTGAGATCTGGTTGCATCGGCAGTGCAGGTAGCTTGGACGGTGTCATAAAAATCCAACTCCTGCCATAGAGTGCGCAACTCAGAGTAATACTAAAACAAAGAGAGATCCTATTGTCTGGTCTCATGAAGTTTCTTCCTGGGTTCATAGACCTGTGCATCATTCCCAACTTGGGAGTAGGTATCCTTGGCTGTCGTCCAGATTTTGGCTGCGGTATCTAAAAGAAGGTAATCCCGAGCAATATGTGGTTGCATAGAGTTTATGATAAAAGACATTACTAATGAATTAACAGAGCTCCCCTTCTTCTGAGAATCACCGGCGGTTGTAAGTTTTGTTGTTTCGCCGTTGATGTTGTCCACATAACCATGAGAATCAATGGACAGATGACAAGATTGTAACCACAACAAATAATTGCTCCCATCAGGACGAACAGAGCTCACAAGGAACTAGGGAAAATGGGTATCGCGACCCGTCCCATCGGTTCCAGAAGAGGCAGTAGTAACGTCTGACATGATGACAGAGCAAAGAGGTCAATAATCAGTCACGGCCATAGAAAAAAGTCTCTTGATACATCATCACAGTAACGGGGAGTCCTGCGAATCCATGCAAAAATAGATAATTCTACAAAATAGGGTTTCCCAAATCTCCATCATAGTTTGATCTGAGAAACCAGCCTTAGAGAGAGCTCCCGGTGGGCTAAGGCACTACCACCGAGAGTTGCTAGCAATGGCGAACCGAGAGAGAGAGACGCTAGAAGTTGGAGCCGAGAGAGAGAGAGAGGGCGATGCTAGGGAGGTAGCGACGCTATGAGAAAGAAAAACTGAGAAAGAAGGGGACGGGTTTGCTACCCAAGGAGGATCTCTGCTCTGATACCATGTTGAAAGGAATAATTGACTCGTCTAGTGCGACAGAGGTCAAGGATTTACATGAAAGGAAAGAAAGAAATGTATAGGAAAGAACACGAAAGGAAAGTAGGTGAGGTAGGTGAGGAATGAGTCAGCATGAGTCAACACTCATATCCCCACATACATCGAACCTGGGTAGAACCATATTCCCATATTACAACAGTAAGAATAGTAGCCTTTGCTGCCCCGTGTCATAGTGAACTTGTTGTTGAGCCAATCTCGACAATTAATGCAGATGCCAATCTCGAACCAGTACAAACCAGCAGGAATTGGCTTGTGGTAGGATCGCTTTCAAAGGGATAACCATAGCAATAACTAAACTTTTTATTTTATTTTATGGAATATAGAAGAAGATAAAGAAATATAACCAGAGGTCTCTCACCTAAGGTTTCGGCAGCTTCTCACCGCCACTAGGCTTCTCAACTAGGATCTGTAGACGCTCTCCTCCAAGGCATCACACACCACACTGTCTCTCACAGAACACATGCTCATAGCACTACACATTTTTGTAGTCAAAATAGTTCCCTTTGGCCATGGACCAGTATATCTTTATAAGGACTCAAAGCAAGAAATAAAAATAGAAACACAATAAAGATCTAAATCTGAACTAAACCAGATCTGGTAAAATCCAAATTGAATACTGTGAGATCCAAATCAGATCTAAATCTAAACTAAATCTTCTAGAAATAAGAAATTAACACCTAATCTCGTATAGGACTCAAAACTCTCATTCATGGGCTTATAGAATTGGCAAAAAATAGTCAGTCATGACCCATACAATCACTGGGCACTCATAATAAAGCCTATTGGCCCATTCCGGTGGTGTGCTGCTGCATCAGTTCTTCCCAGCTTGGAAAAAATCCATGCACGAGTTTTGTAGTGATGCCAAGACAGAATCGAATGATCCTTGTTCAATCCAAGGTAGAATTCAATCCAAGGTAGAATTTAGCAATCTTTGATATTGTCCCATCAACATAATGGCTCTTCTGTCCATCCATGGCTCTAAACCGTGTGGACAAGCTAATCTTGATGGCCATTAAGAGACATTCTTCCAATGATAGAACCAAAAGAATGGTGTTGCACATGTGAGTGCATCAATAGGCTTTAGAACATACCACCTTCCTCCTTTACTTTACATGTCCACCCTTTCCATTTTATTTTTTTGGCAAAATTATTGTTTTCATGCATCACAGACTTATTGTATTTTGGTGTAACAGATTATCACATACATACATAGCGTAGTATTTACAAAAGCCAGTATACATGCAAATGTTAATATGTGCCATGACACATGTCATTAACTAGATTATTTATCATCGTAGTTCACATGTGCAATGACTATAACTAATTTTGCAGAACTTACAGGCTTAGAGCTACAAACAGGTCACTTCAGTTTGAGACAGATTAAAGCTGCAACTGGGAATTTTGATGCTTCAAATAAGATAGGCGAAGGTGGGTTTGGGCCTGTTTATAAGGTGAGTAAGGATTCATATTTTCCTCCCGTCCTCATTTATCACCATCAATTTTGTGGGTTAAGTCTTTGGATTGATGTTTTCAATTTACTCCAGTCTTCCTAGGAAAAGGGAAAAGGTTGTTACAAAACAAAATAAAGAATTACCAAAGTGCTAGAAGAGAGAGAGAGAGAGAGAGAGAGAAGGAGAGGGAGAGAGGGAGAGAGGTCTCGATTCTTAGAATAGTTTAATTGATAGTAAACAGACCTCTTCATGCAGCTGTATGTAAAGAAATTGAAAGGGAGGAAAAACAGGACCTAGGACTCTTAGTCCTAGTTACAATCGAGATAGGTGGAAGATCAAGTCAACTAGTCCTATTCCTAGTCTACATAGGCCAACAACATTCTTGCGCCTTATGCAGCTAGACACAATCGGTAATGGGCCTTTATAATTAGGCCCAATACTTAAATAATAAAATAACCCAATGGGGAATGGGCCTAAGTGAAGAGAGCCCATTCCCAGTGTACATTGTTAATCCCTCCCCCTTCCCCTTTTTTTTTCCAAGCTAGAGCATATAAGTCATCAAAGCCAAGCTTGGAGCAGTTTTAGCCGAAATGTCGGATCAAATAAGGACTTTGTAAGGATGTCAACTAACTGATTTAAAGAAGATACGAACGGGGTAACCAAGAGCTTCTTTTGAACAACATCATAAACAAAGTGACAATCAACCTCAATATGTTTGGTGCGCTCGTGGAAGACAGGATTACTAGCAATATGAATATGAATAGCAGTTTGATTGTCACAGAACTAGTCATAGAGCGATGAACTGGGAATCCCAATTCTTGAAGAAGATTCCTTAGCCACATAAGTTCAGCAGCAGTATGAGCCATAGCGAGGTATTCAGCTTCAACATCAGATTTAGACACAATAGTTTGCTTCTTACTCTTCCATGTGACTAGTTGTCCCTAACAAATGTGCAATAACTAGTTATGGAGCATCATTCACCATCAGCATCAGCCCAATCAGCATCAGAATACCATACAATATCAGTATGCTTGTGACCAAGATAAATAAGTGTTTTCCCTCGAGACTTCTTCAAATACCTCAAGATACGACATACAGCATCCCAATGAGCTTCTTTAGGTGTTTGTATGAACTGACTGACAACTCCCACAACAAAGGATAGATTAGGTCTAGTCACTGTAAGATTGATAAGTTTAGCAACAAGCCGCATGTATCAATGTAAGTCAGTGAAGTCAACACTGTCACTAGTCTCAAGTTTCTGATGAGGATCCATAAGGGTATCAGCTGGTTTAGAACTAAGAAGACTATCGAAAAAATAAGTACATATTTCCTTTGAGAGAGACTGATACCCTTGTTACTGCGAACTACATCAATACCAAGACAATAATGAAGAAGACCCAAATCTTTCATTTGAAAGTATTTATTTAAACAAGATTTGACTTCAGTAATGCCTAACCTGTAATCTCCTGTGATAATAATATCATCAACATATACAATTATGATAACAACTTTAGAATGTCGTCGCCGAACAAATATAGAATGATTAGAGTAACATGGGGTAAAGCCACAATGGGTAATAACAGTGTTAAGTTTATCAAATCAGGCATGTAGTGACTGTTTTAGCTCATAGATAGCTTTGTGTAGCTTACACACTTTGGTAGATGTCCCCTTCTGAGTAACATATCCCTGAAGTTGCTCCATATAAACATCTTCCTAGAGATCACCATAGAGGAAGACATTTTTCACATCCATCTGATAGATAGACCAATTAAAGTTACAGCCAAGGAGATAATAACCCGAACCGAATTGAAATGGGTAACCGAAGAAAAAGTCTCAAAGTAATCAACACCATATGTCTGAGTGAACCCTTTGGCAACTAAATGAGTCTTAAGGCATTCAACAGATCCATCCGGATTATGTTTAATAATGTAGATCTAGCGACAACAGACAATGTCTTCTCGGCATGGAGATCAACAAGAGTCTATGTACAATGGGAGAGTAAAGCGTGCATCTCAGCATCCATAGCTTCTTTCCACCCTGGATGAGATAAGGTTTGGAGGTGGGTGGAAGGAATAAATGTGGTAAATAAAGATAAAACAAGGTTATGTGCAAAGATGAGGAGATGAGAGGTAGTAACAAACTGTTCAATGGGGTAGGTAATTAAGCATTGTTGGGTACAAGAAAGCGTATCTTTACGAAGAGCAATAGGGAGATCAGGGGTGATCTCAGACCAAAAGTAGGAGGATCGGAGGATGAAGCAGCAGCCGGAGTAGGGACCAAGACCATTTTCTTCTGTTGATGATAGAGCTGCAAGGGTGGTGGTGAATGTATAGGGTCAGCAGGTGGTGTAGGGTCATCTGATGCTGGAGATTCATCTAAGGGTGTGATGATAGGTAAAGGGGTGATGGAGTCAGGTATGAGGGTTGATGGAAGGGTAATGGCAGGAGCAAGGTAGTAAGATGTATCTTTAAAGAAGGTAACATCAGCAATGATAAAATGGCATTGAGTAATACTTGTAGCCCTTCTAAGTTCGAATAACCAAGAAAGATACACTTAAGGGAGTAAGGAGAAAATTTATCCTGCTGAGGGCGCAGAATATGGGTAAAGCAGACACAGCCGAACACACAAGGGGAGACTGTAAATAAGGAAGTAGTAGGGTAAAGAAGAAAAAAGGGAATTTTATTGTAAAGTACAAAGATGGCATGCGATTGATAATATATCAAGCAGTATGGATAACATCACTCCAAAAATACTTAGGAACATAAGGGAACGGGCAACTTCTAAGAGATGTCTATTGTTACATTCAGCAACTTTATTCTGTTGAGGGGTATAGGAGCAGCTAGTATGATGAATCATGCCATTAGGAATACAAAAGTTAGAAATATCCTCTTGGGTGTATTCAAGACCATTATCAGACCAAAAAATTCGAATAGAGGTATTAAACTGAACTTGGATTTCTTTGTAAATCCTTTTAAAAATTAAAAGAAACTCAGAATGGTCTTTAAGCAAATAAAACCAGGTCATCCTAGAATAATCATCTACGAAGGCATTAAAATAATAAAAATCAAGTTTGTTAGAGGCATGACATGGTCCTTAAATTTCTGAATGAACTGAAGAAAAGGGTAAAGAGGGACGAGTGTCAAGATGGGCACGGAAGGAGCAGTGGTGATGTTTGCTTAACTTACAGGCCTCGCACTCAAGATCAGTGAGAGACTTGCAACTAGGGATAAGCGTCTTCATATTGGATAGGGAAAGGTGACCAAGTCGGTGATGCGATTGAAGTGTTGTGGAGGAAGCAGAGGTGATAGCAGCGGTGGTAGTCAGTCCAGAATGCTCCAAGTTGTAAAGGCCAATTTGCTTAAGTTCGCAACCAATCGTGGCATTGATCATGAGATCCTAAAAGATACAATAAGAAGGGTAAAAGGTTACTGGGCAGTTTAGTGATTTAGTAAGTTGACTAATGGCTACAAGGTTAAGGGGTAACTTGAGGACATGGATAACAGAGGATAGAGTCATGGAAGAGGTTAAAGAAACCATTTAATGTCCTGTAGCATGGGTGGAGGAACCATCAGCAAGGAAAACAGGTGTAGATTTAGTAGTGTCTTTAAAGGAAGTAAAGACTTGAGACATGCCAGTCATGTGGCAAGAGGCCCCAGAGTCGATAATCCATGGAGTAGGGGTATGGGTGGAAAGTAGGGTAGTGGGACTTATGTGAGCCAGGGTGGCAAAGGTGGATGGACTAACTTGCTCGAGTTGATGGACTCGTCGAAGTAATGCTTTGTGCTGAGATGTTAGATTAGTGTTGCTAGGAGAAGGAGCAGCAACTAGAGCAGAGGCAGTTGTTAGACCAAGTGGAGAAGCACCATTTGTAGAGGCAGAGTTGGCCAGATCCTTAGCCTATTCTGGACGGCCATACTTAGCTCAACGCTTGTCAAAATTATGATTAATTTTTCCCACAATGAATACAATACTTGTTGGCCTTATCAGTGTTTGATCTATTGGTCCTGTTGCCAGAGGAACCATGTCCATAGTCTTGACCTGAGCCACGACTGTTATCAGAGGGGAGCTTCGACCGCGACCAGCATAAAGAGCTGAGTTGCCCTTAAGAGTAGTTGAATCACTTGAAGGGACTAAGCGTTGAAGACAAAAAGAAGGTTTCATTAAGGGGAGGAAACTTTTTCACCTACCAACAGCTGGCTTTTAACGGACTGATAGTCTGGGGGAAAATCTGCTACAAACTAGGCCACATAAAACTCAAACTGTTGAGCCTTGAGTTGTTCAAGATTAGTAGTAAGGGACTGCACAGCCTAGAGTTGCTCACTAATACCTTTGAAGCCATAGTTCGAAATCTCGAGTCTCGAGGGTGTCTCGACCCTCTGAGAAACCGAGATCTTGGAAATCTCGGTCGAGATCTTGGAAATCTCGGTCGAGATCTCGGCGAGACACTGCACAAAAGCCGTGAAGGCTTAAAATGTGTATTTCGACCCTAAAATGATCATTTTAAAGCTTGATACTCTGGGGAACCTATTCTAGCATATATAATCATACTTAAACCATAAAACTGTATAAATAATCACACATGGTGGTTGTTTGGGTTTATACCCATGTTTGGTAATGTCGGTTTGAAATTCAAATGTAAACCTAGGGTAATATTGGTTATTCTACATAATGTGACACTAATAGAAGATCACAAAAGACTAAATGAGCCAGTAAAATGATATTTTAAGAGAAAAATAAACATAATAATACTTAATTAGTTAATTGTCATAGTAAAAAAAATCCAAAGTAGTCGAGTAGACTATACAATCATAATTCATACATTATGTCGAAACCAGTCAAGAACTAGTGGAAAAATGGTCGAGAACTGGTCGAAAATGTCAAGAAATGCTCAAAAATGTCGAGACCAGCTCGAGAACTGGTCGAGATGGTCGTTACACTGTATCGAGGCGAGATCTCATCTCGAGCCCCTTGAGATCTTCGAGATCTCGCCGAGATTTAAAACACTGTTTGAAGCTACTGTAGAATCATTAAGGGGCTTATCACCTAAAGAGAAATTGAACATCTTCTCATAAGGGTCATAAATCCGGCAGATATTCTTCTCTTGAGCATAACTTTCTTTGAGTCAATCCATATATCTTTAGCAGTTTTATGAAACATGACATTAGAGACACTAGAGGGGTCAATGCTCCCCACAACCAGGTCTGGAGAGTGGACTTTTCACACGTCCATTCATCATAAACTTTGATGGAAGTGGCATTTTTGGAATCAAGAGATGGAGGGTCATCAGTTAGCTATTGGAGTTTACCTTTAGAGTGAATGTATACTTGGACAGCTTGAGCCCATAAAAGGTAGTTAGAGACACCTTTCAACCTTATTGAGGTGATTTGGACATGATGATGAATATTATCCGAAGAAGGCTTGGAATCAGCCATTAGTGGACAAATAATGAGTAATGTAGACTGTTACGATATTATTGTTTATCCCATAAGTCCCATAGGCCTATAGATTCGTAGGCGGTAATTACCGCCAGCGACTTTTACAGTTTGGCTTGATTTGTTTCTCTTTTAGTTATTAGTTAGTTTCCTTTATTGGTTTTATTGTATTTCCTATTTTATGTCTCTTCTTATTTAGAGACTTTCCTTTGTAATAGGTTATTTAAATTTTATATAAATCTTAGTGGTAGAGAGAAGGGCTCTACCGACTCTGTCTGCAACTCACTGCAGCTGCTGAGTTTTATTCTTCTCTTCTTCTTCTCAATTCTCTTCTTTCTTTGTTTCTGGTTTGAGTGCTTGCTGTCCATCTTTTGTGGAATTGTTACATGGTATCAGAGCATTAGATCCTTGGCTATCATTCATCAAAGCTTCGGTTTGATAGGCCTTTGATAGTGCTCTAACTATGTACTACTTGTGTTGGTGATCGAGATCTACTTCTATTACTACTATGCTGCCAATGGTTTGGTTCTTTTATTAACTTTTCGATCACCTTCTTATTGTTAATGAGTTGAGATATAATATATATATATATATATATATATATATATATATATATATATATATATATATATATATATATATATATATATATATATATATATATATATATATATATTTACTACTTACTACCTTACCGCCACCCCCCCCTTTAAGCCCTTCATTCCTTGGCCACTCAGTTGGCTGAACTGAGATTTTGGATTATTGTAATTTTTATTATTGTTCTACCCTATATCCACTACCAACCTTTGCTTCACTTTGAGCCTTATATCCTTTGGCCTCTCAGTTAGCTGAACCAAGTGAAAGAAGAACAATTTTATATTACTTTGATTGTTATTTTGTTTTAAGATGACTGATCCCAAGCCTATAGAGGTTCAGATCATCTCTATTAAATTAAAAAGGGGTTTCAAACTGCCTTCTCTGGGCTCAAGTCATTAAGGCCTACATCCTGTCTAAGGATAAAGTACAGTTGTTAACTGATGATGCTCCTGCTTGTGGTCCTAAGGATCCTGAATCTGTTAAGACCTATAATACCTAGCTTCATGACAACTCTTTGGTTCAAACTTGGTTGTGGAATAGTATTGAGTCTTCCATCTTACCTACTGTGATGTTTAAGGTCATCTAGGCTGATTTACAAGAAACCTATGGCCAGAATAAGAATGTTTCTCATATTTATGACCTCTATGAGAGGATGCTTACCTACTCTATTGGTGACAAATCCCAAACTGACTACTATGATGGTTTCAAAGGTCTTATTGAGGAAATACATGCTGTGTAGCCTCTTACCACTGACATCAATAAGATAAGGCCTAACAGTCTGAGTTTTATGTGACAAAATTTTTGGCTGGACTATCTCCTGAGTATCAGGCTGTGAAGAGTCAACTTCTTGCCGGTGCATCCATACCTATCCTGAGTGAGACTTTTTTTCATCTCCAACGACTAGTTCCCCAAAGTGTCTCTTCTCCTAAAGATACATCTGCCTTGTTTATTGGCCGTGATCGGGGATCATCCCCTAGGGGTCGTGGCTTAACCCGTGGTCGTAGCCTCGGTGCACCTGGTTGTAGTTTTGGAATAATACCATCTAATAAATCTACCCGCTATTGTACTCATTGTCACAAGACCAACCATACTGCTGATACTTGTTGGGAAAAGTTTGGCTGTCCTGAATGGGCTAAAAATTTTGTCAATACTGTTACCATTAATGATGCATCTCCTGTTGTGCCTGTTCCACCATCTAATCCATCCTCTGCCCAGTATGAAGCTCTTCTTCGTAGGATTCAACAACTAGAGACTACTAGTTCTGCTTCTGCTGCTACCATGGCCATACAAGTACATCTACCCTACTTTCTCATGCTTCTCCTCATCCTTGGATCATTGATTCTGGTGCCACCTGTCATATGACTGGTGAGTCCTCTATCTTTACCTCGCTTAATACCACCGACAAGTCTGTTACTATTTACCTTGCTGATGACTCCTCCACTACAACCACTCAGCATGGTAATGTTTCCCTTACTCCTTCTATGTCTTTACCTTCTGTTTTGCATGTCCCTAATTTACCTCTTAATTTGTTATCTGTTAGTGTACTAACTAGATCTCTGAATTGTGTTGTTATCTTTTTCCCTTCTCATTGTACTTTTCAGGATCTCAGGACCAGGGAGATGATTGGTGGCGGACGTGAGCATGCTGGTCTGTACTACTTGGAGCACAATGTTCACATTCCAACTGTTGCAACTACCTCCACTACTACCCCTCTTCAATGGCACAACTGGCTTGGTCACTTGTCTCTTTCTAAGATGAAAGCTCTTATCCCTAGTTGCAAGTCTCTCTCTACTCTACAATGTGAGAGTTGTGAGTTAGGGAAACATCACCGTTCTTTCTTTCCTAGTACTACACCTAGGAGTTCTACCCCTTTCTCTTTAGTCCATTCTGATATTTGGGGTCCTTGTCGTATCCCCAATAGGTTAGGGCTTTCTTATTTTGTAACGTTTATAAATGATTTTTCCAGGACGACCTAGCTCTATTTAATTAAAGATTGTTCTGAGTTTCTTACTATTTTTCAATGGTTTTATAAAACAATTTTAAATCAGTTTGGAATTTCCATTAAGGTCTTACGTACAGACAATGCTCTTGAATATGTTCAAATGGTTGTTTCTGATTTTTGTTTTGAACGTGGCATCATACACCATATTAGTTGTGCTTATACCCCTCAACAAAATGGGGTTGTTGAATGTAAAAATCGACATCTTTTAGATATTGCCCATTCTCTAATGTTTCATATGAATGTGCCTAAATTTTATTGGTGTGATGTTATTCTGACTACTTGTTATCTTATTAATTGAATACCCTCTTTTGTTTTACACAATAAAATTCCCTTCCGTCGTCTATATCCGGATACTTCTTTGTTTCATGTCCACCCTAGAGTTTTTGGTAGTACCTGTTTTGTCCATATCATGCATCCTAAATTGGGAAAACTTGCTCTTGGCTCTCTTAAGTATATTTTTTTGGTTATTCTCGTACTCAAAAAGGGTACAGATGCTTTGATTCTACTGCTAAACGTCACTATGTCAGTCCTGATGTTACTTTCTTTGAAGACAAACCATACTATCCGGTTACGGTGCCGACTCCTTTCCCTCTCCCTCCCTCACCTGATGATTCTGAACCACCTATCCCTACCATCACACCTGATGATCTTGAACCATTATCTGACCTCCCACCTCCCCTGCAGGTTTATACACGACTACATCTAGTAGCTCCAACTACTACTGCACTAGCTGCTCCGCCAACTACTACTCCTATTCCTAAGATCTCTTCTGATTTCCCTATTGCTCTACGGAAAGGTACTCGTACTTGTATTCAACGTTCTTTAGTTATTTTTTCTATTGAGCATTTTATTTCTACAACCCATTTTCCTCGTTGTCACCAAAATTTGGTTCACTCCCTTTCTACTACCTTTGTTCCTACTTCTCTTTCCCAAGCCTTGTCCCATCCAAGGTGGAAAGCAGCAATGGATGCTAAAATGGACGCTATAATGGCATGTCAAACTTGGACCCTTGTTGATCTCCCTCAGGGTCACTCGGTTGTTTGTTGCACATGGGTATATATTGTTAAACATAACTCTGATGGCATTGTTGATCGACTAAAGGCTAGACTTATTGCCAAAGGGTTTACTCAAACGTATGGGGTTGATTATTTTGAGACGTTTTCTCCTGTTGCTCGTCTCAATTTTGTTCGTGTTATCTTTTAAGCTTTGAATTTTGACTGACTCCTTTATTAAATGGATGTCAAAAATGCATTCTTATATGGAGATCTTCACAAGGAAGTTTATTTGGCCCAACCTCCAGGGTATGTTGCTCAAGGAGGAAACTCCACTAAAGTGTGCAAACTACTTAAGGCTATCTATGGCCTTAAACAATCTCCTCGTGCTTGGTTTGATAAATTCAGCAATGTCATTACAAATTTTGGTTTCACTGCCTGTTACTTCGATCATTCTATCTTTATGTGACGTCGTTCCTTTACTGTCACTATTATTGCTATGTATGTTGATGATATTATTATCACTGGGAATGACAAGTCTGGTATTGCTGAAATCAAGTCTTATTTGCACACATAGTTTTAGAGGAAAGACCTAGGACTACTTCACTATTTTTTTTTAGGAATTGAAGTGGTTCGAAGTAGTAAGAGTATTAGCCTTTCTCAGAGGAAGTATGTACTTGATCTGCTTTCTGAAACAAGACTTCTTGGAGCGAAATTAACTGATACACCAATGGACCCACATCAAAAGCTTGAAACATGCGATAGTCCTGAATATTCTGATATTCATAAATATAGATGCTTCGTTGGAAAGCTGATCTATCTTACTGTAACTCGGCCTGACCTTTCTTTGCTGTTGGAGTGGTTAGCCAATATGCATCCTCCTAAGGTTTCCCACTGGGAAGCTGCCTATTGAATATTGTGATATCTCAAGAAGTCTCCTAGTAATGGTCTGATTTATCATCGTCATCGCCACCTTGATATTGTTGGTTTTTCTGATGTTGATTAGGCAGGAGCTGATGGTGATAGGCATTCAACTACTGGATACTGTACCTGTGTTAGAAGTAATCTTGTTACTTGGCGAAGTAAGAAGCAAACTACTATATCCAAGTCCAGTGCTGAAGCTGAGTACCGTGCTATGGCACAGACTACTGTTGAATTATTATGGATAAGAAATCTTTTACAAGAACTTGGATTTCCTGTCTCTCAACCTACGTCTTTAATGTGTGACAATCAAGCTGCTATCTACATTGTTAGCTATCCAGTGTCCCATGAACGCACCAAACATATAGAGGTGGATTACCATTTTGTTCGAGATGCTGTTATGAAGAAGCTAGTTGTCACTCCTTTTGTGTCTTCTTCAAATCAGTTTGCTGACATTCTTACAAAACCATTGTTTGAACCAACGTATCGGTTGAATTGTTACGAGCTTAGATTGGGTGATTTGTACACTCCAACTTGAGGGAGGGTGTTACGATATTACTATCTAGCCCATAAGGCCCATAAACCTGTAGAAGTCATAGGTGGTAATTACCGCCAGCGACTTCTACAGTTTGTCTTGATTTGTTTCTCTTTTAGTTATTAGTTAATTTCCTTTATTGGTTTTATTGTATTTCCTATTTTATGTCTCTTCTTATTTTGAAACTTTCCTTTGTAATAGGTAATCTAAATTCTATATAAATCTAAGTGGTAGACAGAAGGGTTCTACCGACTCTGTCTGCAGCTCACTGCTGCTGCTGAGTTTTCTTCTTCTCTTCTTCTTTTTCTCAATTCTCTTCTTTCTTTGTTTCTAGTTTGAGTGCTTGCTGTCCATCTTTTGTGGAATTGTTACATAGACAATGACAGGAGTAAATCCAATAGATGGCAGTGACAATAAACTAGACCGTGGAGAAGATCTGATTAGCAATAGCTGCAATCCCAATGAATAAGATCTTGAAAATCAGATCTCGATAAGTAGTAGATATCGACAGCAGGAAAAGAATCAGCAGCTTTTGATAATAAGAATAGAAGCAAATACCAGATCTTGAAGGAGATCGTGCTACAGCAGCAGCAACTTCCAGTTCTTGAAGGAGATCGAGATGTGATTTCGATAATATAAGTATAAATAATCAGCAGTATTTGATGATAATCGCAGTATAAATAACCAGCAGAATTTGAATAATAATCACAGCAGCCACACCAGATCTTAAAGGAAATTGAGGTCTGATTTCTTGAAAATCAAATCTTGATAACAGCAGTAGACAGAATTAAAAAATCAGATCCAAGCTTCATCCATAGAGCAGCAGCAAAACGAGCAAAAACTCACTCAATGTGGGAAAGGACTGGGCTAATTCATGAGGATGGGCATTTTAAGGTTGCTGCAACCAGAAAATTAGAAGAGGAAGTAAAGGACTATCAAAACCACAGAGTTTTAAGATCTCAAAATTAGATCTTTAAAGCTCTGATACCATGTTACAAAACAAAATAAAGAATTACCAAAATGCTAGAACCATGAGAGAGAGAGAGAGAAAGAGAGAGAGAGAGAGATCTTGATTCTTAGAATAGAAGAATTGATAGTAAGCATACCTCCTCTTGCAGTTGTATATAAATAAATAGAAAAGGAGGAAAAACAGGACCTAGGGAGTCCTAGTTACAATCGATATACGTAAAAGACCAAGTCAACTAGTCCTATTCCTAGTCTACATAGGACGCCTTATGCAGCTAGACACAATCGGTAACGGGCCTTTATAATTAGGTCCATTACTATACAATAAAATAACCCAATGGGGAATGGGCCTAAGTGAAGAGAGCCCATTCCCAGTGTACATTGTTAACAAAGGTAAAATGTAAAAATAAAAATATGAGGGTGGGAAGCGGGAGGTAAGTTTTAAGGGAGGGGGAAATAAAAGGAAAATGAACTACCTTTCTGTCGCAAGTTTCATATTGTTATGTTTCTATGAAATAATGATTCAAATTTTACTTGTGTTATCTTAGGGTACACTATCAGATGGTACAGTTATTGCTGTCAAGCAACTCTCCTCAAAGTCCAAGCAAGGGAATCGTGAATTTGTAAATGAGATAGGCATGATCTCTGCTTTACAACACCCAAATCTCGTGAAGCTTTATGGATGCTGTATTGAAGGAAACCAGCTATTATTGATTTATGAATATATGGAAAATAATAGCCTAGCCCGTGCACTATTTGGTAAATCCAATACTTCCATGTCTTAAATGATGTTTACTCTTTGATATAAGTGAATGGTATTCACTAATAGTATTTAAATTTACACAACAATTTATGGCCAAATTATGATAAGATGTACACGTTTAGGTCATGAAGATCAAAGCATGAACTTAGACTGGCCAACAAGGCATAAGATTTGCTTGGGGATAGCACGAGGTTTAGTTTATCTTCATGAAGAATCAAGGCTGAAAATTGTCCATAGAGACATAAAAGCATCTAATGTGCTGCTTGATAAGGATCTTAATGCTAAGATTTCAGACTTTGGTTTGGCTAAACTGGATGAAGAGGAGAACACCCATATCAGCACCCGAATAGCTGGAACTATGTGAGTGATTTCTTTGATTTCCTACTTCCCTTTGCTTTCGTACTTATGATTCATTGAAAATTTCTATAATTGACATTCAAAGAAGAAAATGGTGATGAAAATCCTAATTTAAGAAGCAATTGAATCTTAGCAATTAGAAAATGGAACATCATCCAAATATTGTCCAACTCGATGTAGGGGGTGCATGTTTTGCTAAGTTTTCAATTGGCAATGCTAGGTTAAAGTTTGATATTGGCAACGTTAAACAATCAAATAAAAGAGTTTTTTCTCAGCATCATCTCTTGTGTCATCATTTGGAACTTGTGGCTTGAAATAAAGGATTGAGTTTTTATGGTCTGCACTGAGATTGGGCTGACATTCAGGAGTCTATAGCCTATTGGGTTCAATGAAGTTTGAGTTTTAGTACATTTCAGCTAATTTTGGGGGGGAATAATTATACTTCCCTGATTGGGATTGATCCTTCTCACGGGCAGTGCTTGTTGAACATTGGGGTTTTTTCCCTTGCTCCTATCCATGGTCCACCATTTTGACTGAAACAATTCGGTTTCGGCCCTGATCTAGACGAAACAAAGGGTTGAAACTGCTTGTACCAGGTTTTGACAGAACTCAAGGTTTTGACATAAAACTCAATGGTTTCAACAGCTTTCGACACAAGTTTTGACCGAGGCTTAAGATTCTACTCATAAGGGAAATCCTGGTTTCGAGGCTGGTCGAAACCAGTCCTGAAACCGAGATTTTGAACCCAGCTTCTATCCCCAATAAATTTGTTTCTTCAAAAAGAATTATAAGGTTAAAAGTTGAAATTGTGTTGAAGGATATCTGGGTTAGAACCCTAGCTCAGTTAGTTTCTTTTTCTCTAAATGCTTGATGTTTTGGACTCTTACCTACTAACGTTAAAAAGGAGAAAAAGCTGAATCCAGTATTACATGCTTTTTACATAAGTCCTGTTATCCACAATGTGATAGCAAAGTTGAGTGGCAAGCAAGAAGGATTTTCTCTCTATGATATATTTGAATCTGTTCATGCTTTGAAAGTTCTTTATTTTTCTCTTTATGATATATCTGAATCAGATGTTTGGACGTTTGTTTGTGAAGTAAAGCATTTCTTCATGAAATCTGTTCTTTAGCCAAAGTTTGAAATTGACAGCAAGTTTATGGAAGTACTATTTTCTATCGCTCTTTACGTGTTCCATGCTCTTTATTTATGCCTAGTGCTTTCAGTGTGTGTTTTCGAGTTCACTTACTATTTATTTAGAAGATTTATCTATTAGACGTAATTATTTTCAAGCCACCATTCAGAAATAGGACATGTCTCCTCAAATTTTCAATTAATTTTTATGTGTTTGACTATTTGAATATGATCAAATGTGCGTGATGATTGGATGATAAATATGATAATACATTTACCATGAATATAAGTGACTCTCAATTAGGTTATTTGATTGAAACTTGAAAGTCAAGTGTAGGCAAAGTACTATCAAAACATGTGCCCACAACATAGAGAAGGAGAGTGTAGAAAAAGAAATATAGTGATATTTGGCTGCGAAAGTAAAGAAAATTTATATTACCATATTTGGTATGCCTATTGAGTGAGCTAGACAATTGCTCTACATGATGGTTACAAAAAGTTTTCATTCTCTTTTTGTTTTAGTTTTACTTCGCTTCTTTTCACATCCAACTGAATGGGGCCTTAAAATTCACTGATTAGATATTGTTCATTTTCTCTAATACATTATTCAAATGTAACCAGCAAGATGTTCAAGTTTTCATTTTCCATATTGACAGTTTGATTTGCTAGTGTTACAGTTGTAGGGGGAACAATGTATTGACATTAATACGTCATTCAAATGTAAACCTTCTGCATTATCTTTGTTTCTTGGGCCATGGTGAACTCTAGGTCTAGTGTGGGGGTTTGGGGGCAACAGCCCTGAGGAAATTTTTAGAGTTTACATGGGGTAATTTTGGAATTTGCATCTCATTTCCCCTATAAATGGGTAGAGAAGGAGGTGATTAGAGTTAACGGGAGTTCTTTGTAAACACAGAGAGGCGGAAGGAAGAGAGTGTAACCCTTTCCATTGATAGTGAAAACTGCTCCCATCTCTCCATGGATGTAGACTCAATGTCGAGCCATGTATATCTTTGCATTATGTGATTGTTTTCTTTCTGGTCCGTTTTGCTTTTCTGTATCGTGATTCAATTTCTACAGCAGTGACATAATTTTTAGTGTTGAGCTGACCATTAATATAACTTATATTACGATGCTAAATCTATTATTACCATGAAATTTTAATTTTGTAGAGGATATATGGCCCCTGAATATGCAATGAGGGGTTACTTGACAGACAAAGCAGACGTTTACAGCTTCGGAGTAGTTGCGTTAGAGATTGTCAGTGGGAAGAGCAATACAAAGTATAGGCCAAAAGAAGATTTTGTTTACCTTCTTGATTGGGTAACCTGAGTACATGTTCTTTTGTTGTTTATAGAGAAAGATGATTATCTTTTCTGCCAAAAATAAAAAAAAATTAATAATCCTTTTGAACTGTTTGCCTTTTTTTTTCTTCCCTCTCCATTGACCACAGGCTTATGTCCTACAAGAGCAAGGAAATCTCCTAGAACTTGTTGATCCAATCCTTGGGACGAACTATTGCAAAGAAGAGGCGTTGAGGATGTTGAATTTAGCTCTCCTATGCACCAACCCATCTCCTTCTCTGAGACCCAGTATGTCTGCAGCGGTGAGCATGCTTCAAGGAAAAATTGCAGTTAAAGCACCTCTCGTAAAGCGCAACTCCGGGACTGAGGATTTGAGGTTTAAGGCCTTGGAAAGACTTTCACTGGACAGTCAAACATTGTATTCAAGCAGTTCTCATGAGACTCGCAGGCAAGATAGTATATCAATGGATGGGCCTCAGACTGATTCTTCTATCTCTATTCATAGCAAAGAAGTGCCTCGAGGTTCTTCCTCAAAAAGCTTGCTTCTCACTAGTCACGAATGAAATTTCTCTTCTTTTTTTTTTTCTTTTTTTCCTATTTCATGATCATCTTAATGTGATTGAACTTTATCAAATTTCTCATGAGTATCACGCTATTTTTTCAGAAATATTAATTATTGTGAACAATAAAGTATTAACCATAAGCAAATGAATCAAGTCTTTTGGAAATATTTGGGTTTCTGTAAACGGTTACATGCTGAAAAAGTTATATTCTTTTGGATCCTTAGCAAAAAAATAAAAAATAAAAAATAAAAAAATCCCATGACCTCCTGGGGCATATTACCTATTGCTTGCTTTTCGGTGACATCTTTTAATTAATTTTGTTTTTAAATTTTTTATTTTTTCTGAAAAGAGAAAAACCATAAGCAGTTGAATATGAGACACAAAATCATAAATTCATTTCATAGAAAGATGGTAAATCACACTAGAGATATCAAATGTTTAAAAAAAACTACTTTTAAGATTCTTAATGTTGTAAAAAGCTATGTGTTCGGGGTACCCAAGCACCAATAGTGAGTGTTAAGGAGTTGCTAACACATGATAATGGAATAACCGAAATGCCTCTAAGTCTTATATCCATAAAAAAGATTCTAATTGGAAGAATATAATTCAAAATATTTGTTAACCTTTAATTTGGATCGTGACCGTTCATTTATTATTAGAATGATACATTCAACTGTAATGTTTTAACATTTTTAAGTATCTAATATGGAAAGGGATCATTCACTTAGCATTTTAAATCATAGCAAACAGAATTGTACAAGATGATCTAAGATCAAATTGTCATAAAATAAAATTTTCAATTTAAAGGATACGATTTAGTCATTCAATTTGCAACATGGCCATCCATTTAGTATTTAATAATTATAGACACAATAATAAAGTCTGGCCTATGATCGGATCATTAAAAACATTTGAGCTTGACTCTCGTAATCAATATTTTAATTACGTGTGTGGATCGTTATAATTGCTTGTTTCTCAGTGACATCTTTACTATTATCTTTTCGTGATTTAAACTCCTAAAATAAACTGTAATGATGCAATTCAAAGGTTTAAAATGTAAAAATATAATGATTGAATCGTTTTATTCCAATTAAAAACTTTCAAAATTGCATATGGTCTATTCTTAGGTCAAATTGTGGCATTGTAGTTGTCATGATTTAAAACACCAATTTGAATAGTCATGATCCAAACCAAAATTTTTAAAAGTGTTATGAATTTATAGTTGAATCATCCAATTAAAATCTTTTTTAGGCTATCAATGGTGTTTGTTATGATTTAAAATGTTGTATGAACACTCATTATCAAGATCAAAGGCTAATATATATTAAAAAAATTTATAGTCGTAGGAACTTTCATCATTATATGTTAACACCTTTTAACATTATTTATGTTTCACATCTCAAACATAGTTCTTAAAATATGAGGTACCTCAAAGGCTCGAATCAAGTTTCATTAAATGTTTTTTGATCGTCTCTTTTCATCTTTTTTGTGGAAGAACATTGTAAACAAATGGTGGTTAGGTAGTAGACAAATTATCAGTTCTAACGGGGAACACAAGTAGGTGAGAGACTCATTTAATGGTAAGGATTTTTGAGACTGTCTCGGCAAAATAGCATTATGTGGTGTCTATCACATGTGGTAGGAAGGGAATTGAAGAAGATGGGCGGTAAAGACTAAAACACATGACCAAATATGGAATTCAATCTTCCCTAGAATAAAAGCTAAGATTGGCGAACCAACCAGATGATACGAGATACCCCTACAAATAAGATAACAGAGATTTTTTCTTATTTTATATTTTTATTTTTTATTTTTTATTATTATTAACATCCAAACATAGATAGCCTATAGCTGAAGACTCTCAATCATGGACTCATGTTATGTAAACCAACCATTTGGGTATGTGCACCGAGTGATCCTAAATAATTGGTATCAAAATCCTCTCCTCCTAGAGGTTCTCGAGGAGAGGCGGCCTCATTAGATCACCGACACCTAGGACTCGGGTGAATCTGAGCCCTCCATCCAAGCAGACACCCCCTTGTTGGCTCGGATGGAGGGTGGGCTATCGATTTCTCTAACCTTTAAAAAGTGATTAGTAAACCTTCTATGGAGGATATTACAAAATCCGAATGCACTTTGGGTGCAATTTTTACTGTTGTAATTGGATGCTTCGACTCCACCCCGTTCTATGAATGAATAGTTTTATTTATTACAAAAAAAAAAAAAAAAAAAAAAAAAACCTTCTATATTCATACCGTAAAAAAAAAAAAAGATTAAATGGAGCTTCTTTCTAAATTAAATGTTGCAAATGACATCAAGGTACTCGTGGATAGCAAATTACCAAAACATCTCAACCTTCTCAATTTATATAATTTAAATTAAAATAAGGCTCAGATCTTTTGGTGGGAGATCTGCGCTGCAATGAACCAGAGCAAGACAATAGAGAGGCTTAAATTTTATTATTAACATTTTCATTTATTGATTTATCCATGTATGCAACGATCCTTATAATCCATACACCCTCTTTGTATATGATCTTAGATTCTTTTTTATTACTTCTTTTTGCCACATGATCACCAAATATTCTATTGACACTGAAACTTGCGTATGAGTAAGGGATTAGTCGATTCAAATGACCGTCCAATTTGCCACATGGTATATCTAGATGTTCATCCATCGATTCTATATGGGTGTACGTGTCGTGTATAAAACCTTTCTTTCCTGTGCCAAACAAAATTTGAAATTAGAATTAGAATTTAACATATAATTTATCATTAGTATTTGATTGAATTAGAATTTAAAATTTAACATATAATTTATCCAAACTATGTCAGAATTAATACATCGCTTATTTATATGGTAGAATAGATGCAACTTGACGATTGGAAAAATAACCATTGTGACAATAATAATTTACCTTATTATTTTTGGAAAATCCATTTAGGTTATATTTATTTTAGAGAAAGGCATGTGAAACATTTGATATTATATATATGGCTTCATTTTATTGTAACCAATCGGGTTGCATTCGGACTTTGTCAATGTTTTATAACCGTTGGATCTTAACAATCATTCTCCTTAAAAAGAAAAAACCAAAACGACCCCTTCAATTGCTCCGATATTAGGAACTGTTAAAAAATTGATTCACTTACCACAGTCTGTACATAATCAAATAATACAGTAACAACAATAACAAAGCCTTATCCCAACTAAATGAGGTCGGCTTGGACACAAATAAACAACGATTAAGGAATTTAAAATAAAAACAAGAGGTTACATCAAAGCACAAAATCTCATGTCTGAATAAAGAAAGGAGTCCACGGGCATCTGGAAGTGTCCCTGTTAAAATTAAGTTGAGATATAAGGGGTCAGGATCGTCTATAGCATTTTGATGTAGCAGATTTGATCCTGGCTATTTAGAGGGCATCGGGTGATGTGACAGATGCATTCTCAATGGGTATAGAAATCCTCTCCCGCCTGAGTTTTAGCAGGAGAGTTGGCGGCCCGAATGAATGGCCGCCACCTGACTCTCGAGTCAATTCGAACCCTCCATCATACTTGACCTTTAATTATTTAAACTCTCTTATTCATAATTTTTTTTGTTCTCCCAAAAAACAAAGTTTCACCTATCTTTCTCCCCTAATACTTTAAAAATCCCAAATAACCCCTCTATTGATTGGTACAACCTGGTTTAAGTGAATCCAGCGTCTCCCCCTCTGGGAGCGTTGGTCCTCCAAACCAGCAGTGAAAGAAACATCACATAATTAGTATCAAATTGTGTTCAAAGAATGAGCTTCAATTTCACACGAATAGCTTCCACAATGAGAAAAAGTTTCCTAACTCATTGTATCGTCCATTATTCATGCTCCAATCTATGATTGCATTATACAAACTACATTAGAGCTAACCTCAAAGGACACAAGGCATACAAGTAATTAGTAATTCCTCACTAAGACTTTTTCCAGAATGTTTCAGAGTTGCATCTCTCATGAAGAACTTCAAAAAACTCATTAAACGGAGAAAAATAAGAATAATTCAGATTTTTATTACTTTGATGATGGAACGGTAGACTATTAAGGTGTGATCTCAATGCTTGGATTAAAATCAGACAATTCAATCCGTTAAATTGTAGTGATGCATTTATTCAATGGGACAGATCTTCTGACAAGGAGTGTGATTTAAACCCTCAAATTAGGATTTGACGATTTGAGCCGTTGGAATAAAAGGACACACATACATCTAATGGTGCCTTGAAAGGACATGTCATATTCTATAAATAGAAAAGGGTGGAACCTTCATCAAATACGAAATTAAGAATTTAATGCTCTCTCTCTCTCTCTCTCTCTCTCTCTCTCTCTTTAATAGCTTATACCATATGTTGTCCCTCTGTCGAATTTGCTTTTGATTTTCCTTAAAAAAAATTGATTTTTTCTATTATCGATCGTCTGCATTTGCCTTAGCACCACTCCGAAGTATTCGAAGGGACGCATTAGACTAGTGCAGGTTTAATGCGAAAAGCCGAAGCTGCTTTATCTTGAAGCTAGATTTGCAATACAACCCTAGTTGCACCATTAGGGGCAAATGCTTTCTTTAGGACAATATCGATTGTGATATGTCCCAGCTTCAAACATAATGTCTTGAATATCAATTACAGACTTCATCAACATAATACAATTTCTTCAACATATAGATAAGTGACTTCTCAAATCAAGTACTATGTACACAACATTACATAATATGACAACTACAGCCATGGCCCTTTTAGGTATATGGTATAGACGTCATGTCATCTTTCATTACGGGGAAAAGATATTTGCCCACAACAGCATTCCCTTATGCCTTCTCACATGAATAGTGAAATGACGAGGGTCAGGTGGTCATTTCTACGTCCCTTGTGAGAGAGTGCAAGGGACGTACATTGGTGCATGGGAGGGATCCTTCTCTTTCAATTTAAGGGAATGATTCATGTCTTACAATGTGTACCTGCAACTGAACACATGATGAGTGAAATGATCATCCTAACCCCTAATTGAATGCATGTGATACACTCCTATTGATCCTTATACTAGTAGAGGAGCCACGCAACAGGATGAAAAACCCTATCCTTTTATTTGAATATGTAAATATAAATGAAATATCTCTACCAAATAAAGGAACTGCGACTCCTTACAGTTTATTTTTATTTTTTAAATGGGCGTTCACACTCCAAAACTTGGGAAAAGAAAAAGAATAAACCCTATTATAGGTGGATTCACATCGTCTCCTCCCAGTGGTTCTGGGAGGATGCGGCAACTTCATCCGGATGACTGACACATGGTTCTCGGATGAATCTGAGACCCACGTTCGAGCCGACACCCCCTGTCAGCTTAGCTTGTATGCTGGGTGTCAATTTGAAAGTGAGTCTCAGATTCACCGAAAGTCACGTGTCGGTCATCCGGATGAGGTTGCCACTGTCCTCCCAGAACCACTGAAAATTCGAATACGAATCCTATTTTAGGTGTCCTTTTTTCATAGAGTCGCTATGGTCTTGAAAGTTCTTACCAAAAAAACAAAAAGCATGGTCTTGAAAGTTTACCAAAAAAACGTATGGTCTTGAAATTCTTGTAGCCCCATAATAAGGATTTTTTTATTATTATTTTTTTTATTATCGGGTGAAAGCCCGCAATAAGGATAGGATTAGATTCCGACCCATTAATGCCCCAAATGCTGTTACCATTTGCTCAATCCGACAGTCTAGATCAATTGCCATCACATAAGTAAAAAGACTCAATTTAATTGTAAAGAAAATTTATAGGAAAGGAAGTGAAATTTTTTCAATTTAGAAAGAAAATTATTATAACTCTAGCACAACATGATTATATAAACTATCTAAATTAATAGATGTAAAATTTATTTTATTTTTTAAATATAAAGGATTTAGTTATAAAGTAAAATGTAATTTAATAACTAAATATGGAATAATTTAGAATTAGTTATATAGTCATATGATGGTATGAGTTATAATGATTTCAAAAGTTTTCTCTTCCAGTTTAAAATTTTAACTTCCCTTCTCTTTTAATTCACTGTGCAACTAATCAAAGCCGTAGTATTTCAATTCTTTCGCAGCTAATGTTTAGATGGCATTCAAGGGAAGGAAAAAAAAAGGGAAATTTTTTTCTATCCACTTGTGTCCCCTGTGCCCTCTCACATGAGCACATAAAGGACCCCCCAACCTAAGGATGTCAATCGGTTCATAAACTGTTTATCAACTCAGCTCGGTTTGGTTTCAAGATTATTTATTAAGCAATCGATTTTTATTTTTCTAACCAAGGCAGAACAGATTAACAACCGATTTGTCGATTTCTTACGAATTTTAATTAATCGGTTCATAAACGGTTTTTTACATAATTTATGAGAAATGAGCGAATATTCTTCGACTGTAATGGTTTAAAAACAGGACACTAAACATTAAATAATAAACTAAAAATATCATATTACTTGGGCATGACATTATGTCAATGCATAGCACATTAAAATTGTATATTACATATTAAATATTATTCATTTAGTAAGGCAGCTAATCGATTTTATTATTGATTTTCTAACTAGTTTTACTTGATTTCTTTTTGATTTTATGTTATTGATTTGTTATCGGCTAACCTTAATCCAAAAAAATCTAATTTAATCCAAATACCCCAATTTATAATTTTTTTTTTGTGCTAACGACGGGTCATTCTATGGTTAAATGAGAACCATTCCACTTGCAGAAAAAAAGAGCACTTAACACCCCGTGTGAGTGGCCCCAAGACGGTAAGAAGAGTCAAACTCAGTACCTTCCGCTTCCTGAGACGTAAGCTCCTCACCGACTCAGCTACCCCCTTAGAGCACTTAACACCCCGTGTGAGTGGCCCCAAGACGGTAAGAAGAGTCGAACTCAGTACCTTCTGGATCCTGAGACGTAAGCTCCTCACCGACTCAGCTACCCCCTTAGAGCACTTAATACCCCGTGTGAGTGGCCCCAAGACGGTGAAGCGCCCCAAGACGTAAGAGGTCGAACCCAGTACCTTCCGCTTCCTGAAACGTAAGCTCCTCACCGACTCAGCTACCCCCTTAGAGCGCACTTAACACCCCGTGTGAGTGGCCCCAAGACGATAAGAAGAGTCAAACTCGCACCCCCCGTTTAAACCACTCAACTACCCCCTTAGGTTTTCCCCCAATTTATAACTTATCCTAACCTAAGCATATGATGCATTTGGCAGGAATATATAGGGCCCACCATTTTAGTTTTTTATTTTTTGGGGCACGGTTTAGTGATTGAAATTTGTATATAAATTCAATATTCCATACTTCGCCTCTACCTCTGACAAAAATTCCAAAATTTCGAGGACTTCAGGTTATTAGGTCGATAAAATTTAAGGTGGTTGCATCAAAAGTTATGCGGTCGTGTTAAATTTTGAAGCTTTTACCCAAAAAAAAAGTGTTAAATTCTGAAGGACACAACCCGTTGAGTGTAGCTTGGGTTGTTATATCAAAATATAAAATGTTATGCGCATTTTTTTTTTTTTTTAATATTTTTTTAATTTACCGGAAATGGTTTAGGGTTTTATTGTTTTCAATGATAATAACAACAGAACACTTATATAACTGTAGATTGGCTAACTAAGGTTTTTAAGGACTGTAACTATAAATGTTTCAATTGCGATTGCTTCTTGTGCAGTAATAAATGGTATTAATCGAAAACTACAATAACAAGTGGACCCTATAACTATTATAATTGTGGTAAAGAAAGGGTAGCTATCTTTTGCAGTAATATTGGATACTTATTGATGCAGTCTGTTCATGGTTAGTGAGTTCGAATATTATACACGAATTGTATTTTTAGGGAATTTAAAATGTTATTTTATGTATACCTGAGAGTTGGAAAAATCTGTGACTTCTATAACCATATTATATACATTTAATATGTATATGGCATATTAAACGGTGATAAAGTCGTTCGAAAAGCTAATTAATTAAAAAGAAAAAAAAAAAAAAAATCTACTCTCTTCTTTCCAAGCCAAATCCTCTCCTGTTGCGGTATCAACAGGAGAGGCTTGAGCCTCTCTTAGATGACTGACAAGTGGTGCAACTAACGTCTTATCTTCGAATGGTTTGAGAGTAAAATAAGAGAGAACAGATGAAATAAAGGCTTCAAGACAACATTATGTTTCTTTGTTAAAATAAAAAATTATGAAATAAAGGCTTCTTTTGTTTTAAAATATAGAGAAAGGTTCCTCCTAGCCACAACGGTGGTATATAATCTCCCACACCCTTTACATCAGCTTCTTATTGACCATCGGATGGAGGGGGAAAAAATTTAACCATTCAATCCTATCTCTCCACTGCCTCCATTGAAATGATATGACAATATCAGCCATTGGATGGACAGTAGACAATTTGAACAATGCCACTTATCATTTTCAAATTCAAAGTATCAACATATATATTCCCTGTGTATTGGCATGCATCCCCATCCAAGTACGCATATATACATACGTTACTCTGTCCATTACTCTACACTCTTCCATGGTTTATGCTTGTGTTTGAAATGATATCCTAATTTACTAGTATCCTCTAAGCTTAAAATCTATATTTGCCCAAGCATTGGTAGCTGGCTCTCTTTGGTTTGTATTATATAACGTATTATGTAATACATTATGAATTTTGTGATTGTTTGGCATGATTTATAATGTCTATTTATAATTAAAATAAATAGATATAATGCATAATCTACAAATAGGTTATTAGTTGTTTATCATTATAACCTATTTCTCATTATATAATGTATTATGTTTAATGGTACCAAACAGTCATTATTTATTACTTAGAATCTATTATCATAATTGATTTGTCACAAATAGCCCATAATACATTATATAATACAAACCAAAAGAGCCAATGTCCCTCTCATTCTTATTTATTTTAGATATATAGGGGTTCTGAGCTCTGTTGAAACCAGGTTTTTTTCCTTGACTTGCTCTCAACAGAACCTGATGATTTAGATGAGTCAAACTTGATCAGGGTGAGTTAAATTTTCCAATTTGTAAATAAAATTAATATGCATTAAAAATAAAAACATTTAAAAATATACAAAAAACAAAAATCAGTAAAAATCAAAGAATCACAAATCTATAAATTTTGGTTGTTTAGTCGATTGGAAAGATAAGAATTACTATACATACAGGTGGTAGATGATTATGGACCATGAGTATTGTCTGAGTACAATAAAATGAAGAGAAGGAAAATGACTAAAGTAAGCAAGAAAATTTTTTTTGGGGCAAAAATTGAGTTTATTTAAAAAAACACCGTAAAATGCCAAGGCTTCCTCATCATAGAAAATGACCAGCCAAGGAGCGGAGAACCATCACACAGGGTTTAGAATCCTATGTAGTAAAACCACTCCTGTAGTAAGGATCTCATCCACTCAAAGTGGATCCACGTATGCCTCAATGTACTTTGAATGAATCGAAATATGTGTCAATCTACTTTGAATATTTGAGATCCTCACTACTGAGGGTGGTCTCACTACATAAGATCTTTTTCTACCATGCAATCCCACACAGGATGGACCGGACCTCCTCCACATGAGATAGGGGTATAAGGAGTCTAAATTGGATTATGTTTTCAGGCTTTTGTGGAAAACAGGATTTCGAAGAACTTAGGCAACATGCGGTGCTATTTAAATATAAAACCATAAATCCAAATCTTCAGCTATTTGTCTACCCAAAAAAAAAAAACAAATTCTTCAGCTATTTGACGAAAATAAAAGTGAAAGTCAAGTCAAAGTCATCCATGAGTGGATGGATGAATTTCTTCGAGATTTCACCTTTGCCTTAGCCCATATGACCTGGCATCAAGTCACCATATCGTTGGGTCCTTCCCGTGGAAAAATGGAGTATTAATGAAACAATGTGATTTCAAAAAATGCATATATGACATTGAAGCTCAGTTTTGACAGGACTTGACCACTCTTGCAGTCTTGCAACAACCTTCGCATAGGCCCACAATCATCTAGGACTTCTATACTTGTGATGAAGATAAAAGTGAAAATCAAATTCAAATCACAAATGAATGGATGTATTAATTTTTCTCCAAGATTTTTCTAAGTCTTAACCCATAAGACTTCTTATGCACTAGCCATCTTTGGACTTTTCCATGGAAAAAAATATACATACATATAAAAAAAAATTTGTGTGAAAAGAACTCTGTTTTCATTTGATTCTCTGTCTCCACTGAAAATAAACTGTCCTATTGTATACCAAGGGCCTAGGCATTAAGAAACGAAAAGGATAAATCCCACAAGAGTTCTCTGCCTCGACCTTTAAATTCCCCATAACAATACAAGTCTTTAACGAATTTGTAAGGAAAATGAAAATGAAAATCAAAGTCATCAAAGTCATCAAAGTCATTCGTGAGTGGATGTTTTATGTTGCGTCTATAAATACAAAGCAAAGCAGAAAACGCTATCATCAATGAATGGATGTATTAATTTTTCTTCAAGATTCTTTTTAATCTTAACCCATAAGACCTGTCATGCAGTCACCAACATTGGGTTTTTCTATGGAAAAAATGATCATACATAGAATGCACATACATAGAAATTAAATCTTCATTTTCAACAAGTTAAGTCCACAAACTTGTTGGGATGTATTTTGTATTTTGTGGGATCCACACAGTTATGAGTTATATTTGCATTTGGATTTGGATCAATTACATGTACATAAGGGATAAATCTGTAATTGTACGGAATAAGGGATTCTATGGATCCCATATATTGTCTCTATGAGGAAAACTTTAAATAAGGTATGAACAAAGGAGAATACGTTGTTAGGTGGATAAAATCCCATATATTGTCTCTATGAGGAAAACTTTAAATAAGGTCTGAACAAAGAAGAATACGTTGTTAGGTGGATAAAAGTATAAAATTTTCTTGGAAATAAAGAAATTCTCTGATTCTCTAGTTGGAGGTAAGCATTCTGGTATTGGGGTGTTGAACTATGGTAAATCTTATGTTTGTGTGTTTGCTCGATCTTCATTTTCTCTCTCGTTTGTGTTTTTATCCCTAACAAGTGGTATCAGAGCGAGGTTTGATAAATTATTTTTAGATCTAGAATGAGAGAGGTGCACAAGGTTTTTTTGAGAAAGAGGAATTTTTTTTCCTCTAAAGGATCAGAATAAGAGCTCGACAAAAACATTTTAAGAGAAGAAGAAAAGGTAAAAGTAAAGTACGAACCTCTTTGTTTTTCTTCAATCGTTGAAATAAGAAGGAAGGAAGAAGGCTAAAAAAAAAAAGGAAAAGGGGAAGAGGGGAAACAAAAATCATCATTGTACTTTGTTTTGTTTTTGTGTTTTTATTTTTAAATCTTCTTTCTTGGTTTCACGGTAAGTTGGGAGAATAAGAAAAAGTGGGTTTCCTTTCCCACGGTTTGAGGTGAAAAAAAATTAAAGGAATTGAATGTACGTACATCATTTGTATATTGTATCGATCAAATAGATAAGGGATTAGATATAGAAGTTGTATTCCAAAGGTTCTTGGGTGTCACAAATTCATTGAAAGATATGGATCGGACAGATTCAGTGTTGTTGGTATCGATCATGTAGTCTTGTGCAAGAATCAACGGTGATTAAACTCTTTAAAGTTTGATGGCGGACACAAAATACAAAGATCGAGTTAATCAGATGGCGACGAAGGGTTCAAACTTCTCCATAAAATTCTTCAATGGCCAAAATGATTTCATCTTTTGGCAACAATGGATAAAGAATATTCTTACACAAAAGAGGACTGTGAAGGCTCTCAAGAAGAAATCGAACAAGTTGAAAAATATGATAGATGGTGAGTAACTAGAGTTGAGGGATCTAGCAAATAACACTATCCAGTTATTTCTGGTGGATAACATTTTTCGTGAAGTCATTGGTTTGGAGGATTCAGAAGAAGTTTGAACGAAGTTGGAGAGTAGGTACAAGTCTAAGTCGTTGGAAAATCGATTGTTCTTGAAAAAACAATTATATGACATTCGCTTGTCAGATGAAGCGAAATTGATGTGCACATTGATGAGTTCAATGAAATTCTGATGAAATTGTCTGCTTTTGATGTGAAGATCGAAGAGAAGGATAAGACACTTCTCCTATTAGCCTCATTACCTCTTTCATTTGATCACATTTTCACTACACTGTTATTTGGTAGGATATTTTGAAATTTGACAATGTTTTTGTTGCTTTGCTGATGAATGAGACACGATGAAAAAATAATGATGAGGGTATATTAAAGGAGAGTAATGCCTTGGTTACAGTTAGTGGTCAGAACAAAGGAAGATCAAATGGGAGACAGGAATATGGCAAGAGTAGGGGTCGTACCACATCACAAGGTCGTAAAATAGTTTATTATTATTGCGAGGAGGAATGACATATAAAGAGGAATAGTCCAAAGCATAAGGTGGTTAGAAAAGAAAAAGAGGAAAAAGAGAATAGAGAAAATCATCTACTGCTGTTGTCATGGAATAGTGGAGTGATGGCAATGTCACTACTCCATTAGGTACAAATTCTTCAGAATAGATTTTAGATTTGGATTGTTCGTCTCATATGTGTTCAGTTAAGAAGTAGTTTGTTATATATCATGCATGTAATAAGAATACGATCAGAATGGCAAATGATGTTGAAAGCAAGGTTGTCGGTGTTGGGAAAAGCTATAAAAGATTCAAATCAGACAATGGATGAGGAATCTATAATAGGCCTCGTGGAGCAAGACACGTGGCATACATCTAAGTTACTAAGTATACGAATAAGGGAAAGTTTTCTCCGACAATGTTCGAGATATGAAATTATATTCAACCCCCTGCAGGGTAAACGAATCGTGATTAGACAGATTGATGGAAGTAACTGACCATTAAATGGTCTACCATTAATACCCATAAATATTGACAACTATCATAAATGCGGAGTAAACAGATTTGACTTGCCAAGGCACCATATCATGGACTGAATCAGTAAAAAATAAAGATTTATGCTCGATAAAAGAGAAATGATAGCTATTGTTGTTGGAAAAAGTGGAGGACGTGGACAAAATGGGGGTCGAAGAAGGTCAACTGGGGTCGTAAACGGCTGACAAGACATCCAAGCACCACCCTAGAGGGTCGTAATCACCTAGACTTATTGTTCTTTAGCTGACAGATGATGGAGATGGGGATAGGTGGGGAGAAGCTTGTCCGAAAAATTCCACCTTAGGCCTATAAATAGTGAAAGACTATCGATCACAAAGGATTCAGAATTTCTTACCAAAAAAAGAGAGCATCCACATTCAGGTATCTCCCTTATAATCTTTGTTCAATCCCTTATCCGAATTCCACCTTGCCAAAGGGGAATAGTTTATTGAAGCTCCCGTATCTCAGGAAATCCCATCTCTAAGGAGTTTTAGTGTTTTACGAAGAACTTCATTCTACTTGTTTTGAAATCCACTGACTTTGGCATCGAAGTGGTCCCGGGATAGATCCCACCCACTTTACTGCTGTGTTCATGTTTTAGCTACGTGGCTTGATCTAAAGGACTGAATCGAATCCATCGACAACAATCAAGATTGGGACTATATGGATTCCCATGTTTGATGGGATTATGCAAACTGTAATTGGGGTTAGACATGTGTCAGATCTAAAGAAAAATCTAATTTCATTGGAAACACTAGATCCAAGAGATTACAGATGCTCATCTAAAGGTGGAGCTCTCAAGCTCTCTAAATGAACTATGGTTGTGATGTAGGGACACATGGTTGCACTACAAGAATAGTTATTTTTGGCAACGCTTTTTAGTGACGGTAGAGTTTTTTCCACTGTCTAAAATCATATATAGCAACGAAATAATATGTACATCATCTAAAATCATTTTAGGTGACGATAGAACAGATCCGATCATCAAAAATAATTTTAGATGACGGGAGAACAAATCCCGTCATCTAAAATTATTTTAGACGACGAGAAAACAAATCCCGTCACCTAAAATACTTTTAGCCAACGAGGAATTTTTTTCCCGTGGTCCAAAATCATATATAATTACGAGATAATTGTCCCCGTCGTCCAATGTCATAAAAATAAGTATATTACAAATATAATATAGATTTTATGAGTGATAGGTATATTTTGAAAATCGGCAATAGGTATATTCTGAAAAAAAAATTTACATTTTTTCTGACGGTAATAAATTTCCGTCATTAAAAATAAGTATATTACATATATAATATAGATTTTTATCGAAACTTTTACCTTATTTTTATCAACCCCAATTTAATTATCGTTGGAGGAAATACTGATTTTTCTGGAAGGGAAATTCCTGTCGACGATAAAAATATTTATTTTTGTCGATGGCAATATAATTGTTGTCGAGAATAATACCTATTTTTCAAGATGGAAACTAATTTCGGTCAGGAAAAATGTTATCTCTAGTGCACTCCTAT